>CAJPDP010123767.1:0-10612 GCA_905336975.1 Bombina variegata variegata | reverse complement strand
CTGTTCACTTGAACAATTTCTCTTAAACCTAATGTATTGGCTCTTAGGAATAGAGTCAATAATATGTTTAGGGTGACAAGACTTAGAATTAAGAACAGTGTTCCCTGCTATTTCTTTACGAAATAGCTCCACCTCAATTTTTGATTTATCCAAACTGGCAAAAAGTCTAATATCCAAAAAAGAAATTGTAGTGTCTCTATATACCATAGTGAAGTTTAAATTCATAGAATTAGTCTGTATATAAGATAGAAACTGATCAATAAGGTCTACTGGACCCTTCTAAACCATCAAAATGTCGTCTATGTAACGACCAAAAAAATGAATATACTCTTTGAAGGAATTCCCATCTCCATAAACGTGGGACAGCTCCCACCAACCCATATACAGGTTGGCATAGGAGGGGGCAAATTTTGCCCCCATCACTGTCCCACGCTTCTGGAGAAAGAAATCCCCCTCAAACAGAAAAAAATGATGTGTCATTTATTCAACTGAAACCTTAATGAACTGTTTTACTGTATCATCATAATCTGAAAAATTTGACAGAAAAAATTATATTGCCTCTATACCTTTGTGACGAGGAATACAGGTATATAGAGAAACCACATCAATAGTTATAAATACAAATCCTTCTTTCCAAACTAGGCTTTCTACCTGTTTAATAACGTCTGTGGTATCTCTAATATAGCTCACAAGATTTAAAACAAAAGGTTGTAAATAGCCATCAATCAATTCTGAAAGAGGCTCATTCAGTGAACCTATTCCTGCCACAATTGGCCTACCTGGAGGGTTAAGGCTGTCTTTGTGAACTTTTGGTAGGTAATGAAAGATGGCAGTTACAGGATGTTCAGTATATATATATATAAGAAGTCAAAATTAGCTTCAGTTATTAAGCCATTATTTTGTGCCCAATTTAAAATGTTCTTAAGCTCTGCTTTATAGAAAAAAATGGGATTACTTTTGAGCTTCTCATAAACAGACCCATCCAAAAGTTGTCTATGGGCCTCTGCTATGTAATCTTTACGATCAAGAAGTACCACCTTTCCTCCCTTGTCAGAATTGCGTACAACCAACTCCTTATTGGCTTTCAAAGTTTTTAGAGACATGTATTGATTCCTAGATAGATTATCCTTCCTATGATCAGTTATACGCCTCTCAGAATGAAGCTTTTTTAATTCAATCTCAACTGTTTTTTGAAAAACTTCTACTGCACTTGATCTAGCCTGCACAGGATAAAATTTAGACTTACGTTTCAACCTAGTGATATCATGAGCATCACTATATGCTGTTACATTTGGATCTTTATTATCCCTTTCAAGTGCCATAAGATCAAGAACTGAACAATCTTCTGAAAAATCAAACCCACACCTCATTAGGTCCGGTTTCACTCCTGCTAATATTGTCTGACCGTCACTACTAGCTCCCAAGAAATGTTTCTTGAGAACCAGTGATCTGACAAACCTGTTTAAATCTACAATAGTGTCAAACAAATTGAAATGTGAAGGGGGGGCGGAGCTAACCGCAGAGCTAGGCAGTCGCAGGGGTTCAGAGCTCCGTGTCTTTCTCCCATATGACTTAAGTTTTTTCTATATACTACATTTGTATGTACCCAGCTATAGATGTTAATTCAAAGGGAGTATACTGAACAGCATTTGGCGACTATTTTTTGGTAAGAAAATACACTAGACTACAGCGCCCACATCCGGGGAATTAGGCCTGAGGAGTCAGGCCCTCAGTCGCATTATATACACCATTCAAAATGGAGGCAGATTACGTGGCCATACGAGAACTTATGATTGATTTTGAGCTACGGATGTGTAGCAGATTTGACAACCTACTGTCCCTAATGGAGAGCACACATTTGCGGGTGGAAGCTTCTAAACCAGCAATGGCAGAGGCGAAGGAGCAGGCAACTCAGAGGGGAGTCTTGCGAGTTGCCCTCAAGAGACTATGGAGGCCTGTATTAGTCCCGGAATGGAGTGATGAGGTCGGCTTGCTGGGGGCAGTTGATGACGGCTTCCGTGATCGGAGGGAGAGCTCTGTAGCGGCGGCGATGAGACAGACGAGCGATGTGCTTGAGAGCCGAATTGAAGAAGCCTTTCTGTGTTGGGCTGATTTATACAACTGTAGGAATCTCTCGGACTGGCCTTTGCGGCAGCCTGGTCCGGCGGAGCTATTCTCCAATCAACAAGCCACACGACAAGCCTGTTTAGGCAGAACCGGCGTAGGGTAAACCTATTTGTATAGAACTGGTTTGTCTGTGACCATTTTGGCCTTATTACCCTAAATGACGGCTTCCTAGCCTGACGGATCATAAGAGACCCAATCTGCGATACCAGGCTATTAGCATCCAAGGTGGATATTTTGTTTTATCTCATCTTCTCAATGGGATATATATCAAGTACGATCTTTTTATTTTACCAACTGCGGCAGGACTGTACAAATTCATGCAACCTATAATATTTAAAACTTGGACTATGACATGCTAGTATACTATGTTGTTAGGCTTTCTTATTTTTCAGAGAGAAATAATGGAGACTTTCATATTTGAGTATGTTTATTGTAAATTTTATATCTATAGAAATCCAATAAGCTTTAAGAAGTTCTATTTAATTATTTGCATTCTAGAACAGTGGTAGGGATCTAGAGACCAGCAGTTCTTACTAGCCTAAGCTATAAGTTTTTTTTATTATTTAGACAGGCTAATCTTAGCTGATGTCAGCTCTCTGACTATTGCCTACATTACTGTTCTGCATCAGTAATCTGACCTTGTGTACAGACCTAAAAGAGACGTATGAATAAAAGTTTGTAAGTTTCATGTTTAGCTACCTAATGGTAAATTGCATTTATGGTTGCTATTGCCTAATGCCCATCTTAGCTATAACAGTTTTGCCCATGGCGCTGATCAACATATGTGTAGAATAATATTATGGGCCTGGCATTCACCACTCCGCCCCCCCTCCCCCCCCTTCTGGCAGAGTTTCGTAGTCTCTGCTCTGTCCGAGGAGCCGGTTAACGCTTTCTCCCATATATGTAATAAAAGGCTCTTCAGGCCCTAAACACAACAGAAAAAGTGTCTATACTTATGTACTTTATTATGTGTAATCTGGAATGTCTACTAAAGATTACTAAGCATATCCTGATTCCGGGTACCTGACCCGAACTGAAAATTTTATTAGAGTAATTTTTGTATAAAATGTTTAGACTTATTGTCCTATTATGTTTGCATTCTTTTCTGAGGACTACCTGGACATTGTATTCAAGCCAAATTATCCTAACGTGCTGTCAACTGACACTATCACAGTTAGACTTTGGTGTCATCCACGCTTCCAAAAAATTTGCTCCCGCCAGTGGAGCTAGCAATCCTTGATGACACAGCAAACCTTTAAAAATTCCAATGGGGAACAGGAAAGATTGGCTGCCAAGACAACCGTGTGGGTATGGGTATGGTATTGTGTTTACCTTGTTGTCAACTTTTGAGAAGCTCTTTGTGCCTTTATTTGCCATGTATGTAACAATGTGCTATGTTTCCTCAATAAAAAAATAAAATATAAAAAAAAATAAAAAAAAATTGAAATGTGAAGTAGGAGCAAAACCTAGACCCAAAGACAATACCTCAATCTGTTCCTGTGTTAGTGAAAAAGAAGACAAATTAATAACATTATTATCTTCTAAACATATTTTTGAAACTGTGTCGCCCTTTTCCTATGCGGATGACAGCGTGATTTTGGTACTAATGTCTCTTGATTCTGACTTGATCCCTCTGGATTTACCACGTCCCCCTCTACGTATCTTTTTCTTCGTACACTGGACTTCTGCAGGCCCCTCTCGTTTTTTGACTGGACACTTTGAATAGAGGACGATGGTACATCAGGTGTATGGAGAGAAAATGCACCTGTTCTATCCACATTATCAGTTGATAATTCCAAATCTGAAGAATCATAGTCATATTCTGTGTCAGTATCAGAAAATTTAACTTTATTTGTATCACTCCCTTGACCCTTATAGGTACGTGTGTATTTCCTTCTATTCTCAGATAATGTCCATTTATAAACCCAATTGTTTTCATAATCCTGTTTGTCCCGCAAAATTTTCTGTTTTTTAAAATGCCACAGATTGACTTTAAATTCACTGATCACTTTTTGTAACTTAGTGTCATATTTCTTAAAGTCAGGATTATCACTTAAAGGGCGAATAAAGGACTGTAATTTAATATTTTCATTGCGCAATTCATGACGTAATTGTTTCTTATAATCTATAAGTAGATAAATAAGAGCTAGTGAACACTCAGTTAGGATTGTATTCCATTTTTCAATAAATGCTGGATCATTAACTTGAAATGAAGGAAATTTCTTAATACGTAACCCTCGTGGTATTCACAGGGCTTTTTTATACATCAAAAAACTTTTTAGATCCATTTCAATTCTAGTATCCTTTTTCAGCAATGTATCCATTTTAAAGAACAAACTGTCCAAATTAGTGTTTGCTTCTTGTTCAATAATATCGCTATTGAACAAATCTTCACTGTCACTCACATCCTCAGCAGACTGTTAAAAACACATATCCACTAGTACCCCAGAAAACGCCAAATAACGAATAAACACCTCTGTGAACTGTATAGAAATTTTCAGGGTGGCTTACGACTTATAACATATAAATTTTCGCCTCATATAAACCCAGGTATAATCATATCATATGACAACAGAATGTTAGTGCTGCTTACCCTCTTGATCCGGTGGAAACACGATGCACACACAACTTCAGGGAAGCACTCAAACACTCCAGAACCTGGTAACGGCACTTCACGTAAGCTACACACCCCCTTTCATGACGTCACTCTGACACATCCCAAGTTAGTTGTCCGGTGCTAAGAACGGAGCGTTCCACCTCCGCTCCACAAAATACAACTACAGCAACAATCAAAGCACCCAGTGGTTTACTCAAATGTAGAAAGAAAAAGTCCTTTACTCAGAGGTTTAACTGCTGTGTTTATTTTTCCATCACAGCATACACACAGCATAGGCGATAATAAGGGGATAAAGACAGGCTTACGGTCAAACGCGTTTCATCTAAACAGACATGACTTCTTCAATGACCATACATTATCCCACTCCTCCCTGCAATATAAAGACAAAAGAGCCTCCCATATTTGTAATTATCCAATCAACATGTAACAAATTTGCACAATGAAGGAGCTAGGGATTTAAAGGGATATATACAGAGCACGTAAAAATAAAATTGTACCTGCAATAACCTACTGCAACATATATTTCTATGATGCAAAAAAAAAAATTATTGATGATCTACAAAGAGTTTAACGTCCCATTCAGAATTCAATCCTGCTGGCATTCTGGTGTCCAACTGAAAAATCCAAACTACTTCTCTTTTACTGAGAATTACTCCTCTATTACCACCTCTTGGGTGGCAAGGAATACCCTGGAATGCCAACAGGGAACAGTCAGAATTGTGCTCTCTTTTGAAATGTAAGGAAATGGGAGTCGTGGACAAAGGGTCCTCAATGGAACGTAAATGTTCCAAAAAATGATCTTTCAAAGGCCCTGTCGTTTGTCCCACGTACTGCCTACAGCACCCCCTACAGGTCAAAAGGTATAGGAAATAACAAGAATTACATGTCATATGTTCCTGTATCTGAAAACTTTTTCTGTTTACATTTGACACAAAATCAGTACCAAAAATAGCATGGGAGCAAGATTTGCACCTCCTGCTCCCACATTTAAAGAAACCAGGTTTAATAGACAACCAATTGTCATTACGTATCTTAGGTAACATAGATGGAGAACATAGATGGAGATAAAACATTTCCCAATGTCTTGGCTCTTCTAGATACAAAACAAATGCCTGATTAACTGCCATCTTTCATTACCTACCAAAAATTCACAAAGACAGCCTTAACCCTCCAGATAGGCCAATTGTGGCAGGAATAGGTTCACTCTTTCAGAATTGATTGATGGCTATTTACAACCTTTTGTTTTAAATATTGTGAGCTATATTAGAGATACCACAGACGCTATTAAACAGGTAGAAAGCCTAGTTTGGAAAGAAGGATTTGTATTTAGAACTATTGATGTGGTTTCTCTATATACCTGTATTCCTCATCACAAAGGTAAAGAGGCAATAGAATTTTTTCTGTCAATTTTTTCAGATTATGATGATACAGTAAAACAGTTCATTAAGGTTTCAGTTGAATACTTATTGACACATATTTTTTTTCTATTTGAGGGAGATTTCTTTCTCCAGAAGCATGGGACAGCAATGGGGGCAAAATTTGCCCCTTCCTATGCTACCTGTATATGGGTTGGTGGGTGCTGTCCCATGTTTATGGAGATGGGAATCCCTTCAAAGAGTATATTCATTTTTTTGGTCGTTACATAGACGACATTTTGATGGTTTGGAAGGGTCCAGTAGACCTTATTGATCAGTTTCTAGCGTATATACAGACTAATTCTATGAATTTAAACTTCACTATGGAATATAGTGACACTACAATTTCTTTTTTGGATATTAGACTTTTTGCCAGTTTGGATAAATCGAAAATTGAGGTGGAGCTATTTCGTAAAGAAATAGAAGGGAACACTGTTCTTAATTCTAAGTCTTGTCATCCTAAACATATTATTGACTCTATTCCTAAGAGCCAATACATTAGGGTTAAGAGAAATTGTTCAAGTGAACAGAGTTATGTGCAACACTCTGAGGAGTTAACAAAAAGGTTTTTAGACAGAGGTTACCATCAATCAGCCCTTAGGCATATCAAAAGTGCTGTAGATGTGATGGATCGAGATGATCTTTTGGATATGTCTAAAAAATCTAAGCAAGACAGGTCTAATAAACCTAAATTTATCACTAATTACAGTGTGGAGTATGATACAATTTGCAATATAGTGCGAAAGGCACTTTCTATTTTTGAAACTGATGAAAGTCTCCAGCAGATTACTGAATCAGGCATCTGTTTTGTATCTAGAAGAGCCAAGACATTTTGAAATGTGTTATCTCCATCTATGTTACCTAAGATACGTAATGACAATTGGCTGTCTATTAAACCGGGTTTCTTTAAATGTGGAAGCAGGAGGTGTAAATCTTGCTCCCATGCTATTTTTGGTACTGATTTTGTGTCAAATGCAAACAGCAAAAGTTTTTAGATACAGGAACATATGACATGTAATTCTTGTTATGTCACATACCTTTTGACCTCTAGGGGGTGCTGTAGGCAGTACGTGGGACAAACGACACGACCTTTGAAAGATCGTTTTTTGGAACATTTACATTCCATTGAGGACCCTTTGTCCACGACTCCCATTTCCTTACATTTCAAAAGAGAGCATAATTCTGACTGTTCCCTGTTGGCATTCCAGGGTATACAACTTATTCCTCGCCACACAAGAGGTGGTAATAGAGGAGTAATTCTCAGCAAAACATAAGTATTTTGGATTTTTCAGTTGGACATCAGAATGCCAACAGGATTGAATTCTGAATGGGACGTTAAACTCTTTGTAGATCACTAATGATTATCTTATTTACTTTTTCACTCATTAGACAGCATTGTGTATTGTATTTGTATATATGTCATGAAGTGTATGTGCTGCATCATAGAAATATATGTTGCAGTAGGTTATTGCAGGTACAATTTTATTTTAAAGTGCTCTGTATATATCCCTTTAAATCCCTAGCTCCTTCATTGTGCAAATGTGTTACATGTTGATTGGATAATAACAAATATGGGAGGTTCCTGTGTCTTTAATTTGCAGGGAGGAGTGGGATAATGCATGGTCATTGAAGAAGTCATGTCTGTTTAGATGAAACGCGTTTGACCGTAAGCCTGTCTTTTTCCCCTTATTATCGCCTATGCTGTGTGTATGCTTTGATGGAACAATAATTAAACACGGCAGTTAAACCTCTGAGTAAAGGACTTTTCTTTCTATATTTGAGTCAACCACCGGGTGCTTTGATTGTTGCTGCAGTTGTATTTTGTGGAGCAGAGGTGGAACGTTCCGTTCTTCGCACCGGACAGCTGACTTGGGAGGATGCGTCAGAGTGACGTCATGAAAGGGGGTGTGTAGCTTACGTGAAGTGCTGTTACCAGGTCCTTGAGTATTTGAGCGCTTTCCTGAAGTTGTGTGTGAATAACAAAGTGTATGTGCTTGTCATGTGATTTTAAAGTTAAAGAAATACGTCATTACAGTGGGAATTGTATCATACGCTAAATATAATAGCGCCTACCGTGTACATTTTTTGGATCTCGTATTATTGCGAAAAGATGACAGAGAGGGATTCTGGCAGAACCAAAAGCAGACGTAATGTTTAATTTACTATTGAGCAGAATGAAGTTTTAATGGATATTATTTTTGTTGTATTTTTGCACTTTCTCAAATGTAGCTTTATCTTCTTCACAAACCTCTTCACAAGCTTTGGAGATAAGCCAAGATTCACGTTCTTCAACAAGCAGAATGATTGATAGAGAAACTGTTGCTCATCCTACTTTTTCCTCCACATCAACAAGCACCCACAGTTTGGGATTTGTGTATACCTTGCCTGGCATCCCATGTAGTACACCTGTTGATGATAGTCAATATTCAAGAGGTACATTTCTAATTTATAATCTTCCATTTTTATTAATTATTGTTTAAAAAGATGTCATTTTTTTAATATTAATAATAATTTTATCTTCTTTATTTTAAACAGAAGTTATGAATATTTCCAATTAAATCATATCAGGAGGTACTAAAAGAACGGTACAAATTAAAAATAATCTAGAATTCTAATAGTTTAAACAATTTTAATATGTTCTTTTTAAATAGTTTGTTAAAGAGTAATCCTACATGGGCTCTATAATATGCATGTGCCCTTATACTTGTGTCAATAATGTTTTGCAAACTCGGATGATATGTATTGTCTTTAGAATTCTCTCATTCTCTGGCACCTGTGTTTTCAATTATGACATAGCTATGAAGAAGGATGCAAAACTGAGTACCTATTTCTAAATACACATCCACACTACTAAGCAGTATTATGATTACTATTTTACAAAGGATATTGTGAGAAAAAATTACAACTGAAGACATTCGTTAGTTTGATATTTGTTTTAATATTTTTTTTTATCTTTTTTACAAATAATATTTGATTAATTGGCAATGTTTTTATTTTTGTTCAAAATGATAGGGAGCAGTGTATTTCATCAATATTACAATGATAAAGCTTAAAATTAGTTGCTCAAATAGCATAGATCATCATTAAAAATAATGTTTAAAGTATATTAATTGTTGAGACTGAGAGCACTAATTAAAATTATTTTAAAATGTTATATACATTCTACACAATTAATACTATTGTCTTAGAATTTTACCTCTTATATGTATCCAAATTCACTATAGATTTTAAGTATTTAAATAAATTAATATTGATGTTCAGATATACAACATTATGAAAATAAATGATCAATCAAAATTACTATTTTGTTCTTACATAATAAATAGGATTAGCCACAGAATGATGAAAGCAGTGGAGAAATAATCCTAAAGACTGTAAAACCTTTAGAGGATGAATATCAAATGACTTTGATTGAGGAATCCTTGTTAAAAATCAACACATCTACACATTTGAGGGCACAACATCCACCGCAGTCACCTCCATTGATTTTTATTATTATTTTTTAAGGGAGACGTCCCTGTGGATTTAATTTGTTATGAATGTAGTTTGTATGTTTAATGATTGAATAGCAAATATAAAAATGTACATATTTTAATGCAATACAGTCATTGTAATGTTTTGAATATTTATTTCCTTATACATAACCGTGCTTGAATAGCGTTGCCTCAACTGTTTGTGCATCCTCTGTAAATTACCAACCTCTAAAACACCACAAACAGAGCAATGATCAAACAAAGTTATACCTTATATTGTTATAGAACATTTTTATTTGTTACAGTTTTAATATCACTATATGTATATATATTTATATGTTTTAAAAAGTTTTAACTTTGAAAAAAAAGTTTTTATTTATTAGTAAATTATAAGAAAAAACCCCATTAAATTCTTTACTCATTTTTGTTGTGAATTTTTTTTTTCATTTAGTAAAGCAGTTTACCAATTTTTTATTTTTTTTTAGCAAAGCAAAAACCTCTTTCAATTTGGGAATAATTGTCACTAACTTATTGGAAATCTCTTTTAACAATACTAAATTATATTTAACAATAAAACCAAAATGTTTTTAATGCAGTGTCATGCAAGATATTACTAATATTATGTCCACATATTTTATTAAACTATTATCCTTATGGAGTTTTACATTGTTTATGAACTATTGACATAATATTTTCAATGTCCATTGTCATCTTCACATTAGGGAAAGTCTACACCAGAATTGTTATTGTTTAAAAGATAGATAATCCCTTAATTACCCATTCCCTAGTTTTGCATAACCAACACAGTTATATTAATATACCTTTTACCCCTGTGACTACCTTGTATCTAAGCCTCTACAAACTGACCCCTTATTTCACTTCTTTTGACAGACTTGCATTTTAGCCAGTCAGTGCTGATTCCTAGCTAAATCTACGTGCGTGAGAACAGTGTTATCTATATCAGTGATTTTCAACATTTT
>CAJPDP010123688.1:0-10119 GCA_905336975.1 Bombina variegata variegata | reverse complement strand
GGGAGTAAACCCATCTGGGCCAGGGGTTTTACCCTGGGGGAGAGTTTTGATGGCTAAGAGGATTTCCTGCAGAGTAAAGTGTGAGTCTAGGGCCTCTTTGTCTTCTGCAGTTAGGGTAGGGAGTTGGATTTGTGAAAGATAGTTTGTGATGTTGGTGAGTTTGGAGTCGGATTGTGAGGTTGGGAGATTATATAAGGAAGAGTTGTAATCTGCAAATTGATTGACTATTTCAGTGTTTTTTGAGAATGAGGATCCAGAAGAGGATGTAATTTTCGAGATAAAGGTTTTATACCTCTTCTTTTTGAGGGATCTGGCCAATAATCTCCCAGTCTTATTGCTTTCAATGTAGCATTTCGATTTGGATGTAAGTGCACGTAGGTGGGCGTTTTTAATTAAGTGCTGATTGAGAGCTTCCCTATCCTGTTGTGACTGCAAGAGAAGCTGAGGGGAGAGGGGACTTTGTTTTAATGCTTTTTCGCTATTCTGAAAGTTAGTCACTAAGGATAGATATAATGCTGCCCTTTGCACATTTTGTGGGTGTGACTAAGGATCACTCCTCTGATATAGCATTTGTAGGCCTCCCAGTTATTAGTTGCAGAGGTAGTAGTGGGGTCATTAAAGTTGAAATATTCAGTTGTTTTTTCTATTATGTCAGTAGTTATAAGCGGATCTGAAAGTATGTGTTCATTGAGTCTCCAGTGTTGTTGGTATTGAGGTCTAGAGGACCACGAGAAGGTGGAGCATGTCATACTATGATCAGAAGTGTGGTGAAGCCTAGAGTCCAATAGGGCAGTTAAAGTATTTTGGTCACAGAGAATGTAATTTAAGCGAGAGTAAGAACGTTGCGGGTGGGAGAAAAATGTTAAGTCCTTTGTGGTGGGATGCCTAACTCTCCATGTATCAAGAAAAGGTATCGTTCTGAGAGCTAGCCAATTTCCCTTAATCTGGGTATATCACATGTAAGATTTACCTGTAGATGTGTCTAACGCTGGATTCATCGGAAAGTTAAAGTCACCACCCATAATTATTGGGCCTTTAGAGATATCCACTAATTTATTGGTCAATGAGCGAAAGAAGGAGGGGGAGGGGCGATTAGGAGCATATATATTGGCCAAGGTAAGGGGTCTACCATAGAATAGTCCTACAAGTATTAATATCCTACCTTCCTGGTCTTGGTGTTTATGTAAGAGAACAAAGGGAGAGCCCCTCCTGAAAGAGATACAGACTCCATTGTGTTTAGATGGTCCTGAGTTCAGGAAGTGTTGGTCAAAATATAGATGTGATAGAGTGGGTTCATTTTTTTTTTAAATGCGTCTCCTGGACCATTATTATGTCTATGTTTTTTTTTATAAAAATCATGGAACGCTATGGAGCGTTTCTGTGGGGAAAACAAACCCTTGACATTTTATGAGGCGATTTTAAATTGGCTTACTGCTGGATGTTGTGCCATGTATTCTTAAATGAGAAAGTAGTTGCTAGGTATTTATGGAGTACATGTAAAAGGAGGTGTCACCTCAGTTTGGTAGATGTACTCTGTATAAAGAGCTAACTGGTCTGAAGTTGGAAAGACAAACAGACACTAAACTTTTAGAGTAAAGGAGAGTAAGGAAGGAGAGTTGGGGGGAGTGAGGAGGAAGGAGAGAGAGAAGGAAAGGTACCTGGCAGAGATTAATCCGGCAGGAAGAGATGAGAATAGTGTATGAGAAAGAAGATAGAACAAAAGAAGGGGGAAGTATGGCTCGACGGAGCCCTCCCCGATTAGCATATATACATTTGTAATAAAGGACATTTAAACAATATTAAAACACATGTGCTCTGTTGGGGGAATATAAAATAACCCATCGTGGTTCATGATGGATAAAAATAAAACAGTCATGACTGCTATGTCCTGTGAGTGGGCAAGTAGAGGTATTTGCATCAACAAGAAACATAATAGGACAAACAATAATAATCATGGATTCTCAGACCGCAAATGAATCACTACCTGGGTATAAATGTGAAAAACAACACAATGTGAATTATCAATAACTCAATATACATTTCAACAACAGTGTCAAAAAGTAAATAACCTAGAAAGGAAAAAAGAAAGATTAAACGTATAATCATTACAAAAACTACGGCTACTCGCAGTTTTCGGGTTGGTCACCTTGACCGGGATAGTTGGGTCGTAAAGTCAATAAGCTAGTTTAAGCTGCAGTCTCTCTATATTGGAATACAATAGAACACGTGTTAACAGTATTTGACTCTCAGACCACACATAAATCACGGCCCGGGGTCAAATAGAGAAAGAAATGAGGATAAAGAATTTAAATGATATAATGAAGGATACCATAACTCGGAATATACTACAATAACGGTTATTAAAAGTGAACAACCTGAAAAGAAAAGTCAAACATGTTAACATGAGAAAAACTACGAATGCCTATTAGTTTCAAATTAGTCATATTGTCCAAGAGAGTCATGTCCCAAAGTTAATAAGCAAATTTAAGCGGCAGTCTCTTTGTATGAGAGTCAATTTTCATTGCAAGTTGTGTAACTTGTGGGGTATAGGCCCCTGTCTATCATACTCACGGAGTCCCGAGAGGGCAGTTCACCGTATTAGGAAGTATCTAGCAGGCTATTTGGATCAGGGCTTTGTCTCTTTCTGGCTTGCCTGCTGGCTATCTCAGACCATAGCCTTCTCTGTGGTTTTGCAGGCAGTAATGTAGCTTTTGGCGGTGGGGGATCCGGTGCCTCTGGGAGCTGAATATCAAATTGCTTGCAGAAATCGGGTATACTAGCAGGGGTATGACATTCATGGCGTCTGCCATCTTTAATGACTTGTAAAGACACCGGCAAACCCCATCTGTAGGGTATCTTTAGTGAGCGTAGATGGTTAGTAAAGAAAGCAAAGTCTCTTCTAAGTAACAGTGTTCGTGTTGAGAGATCCTGGTAGATTTGAATTTTAGCGCCTAAGAAAGAGAAGGATGGTTGAGCTCTGGCTAGTTGAAATATATTTTCTCTGTCTCTGTAGCTTTGAAAGCACACAATAATGTCTCTGGGAGGCAGGTTATCTTTGGGCTTTGGGCGCAGAGCGCGGTGGGCTTTTTCAAGGGGGATCTCTTCAATGACCCTTTGATTAGCAATAGCCAAAGCTTGTAACAGGTTTTGCAGATGCTCGTGTATGTCTTCTCTGCCCACAGATTCAGGTATACCCCGAAATCGGAGATTATTTCGCCGCAATCTGTTTTCTATATCATCTAACTTGTTCTCTAGTTCTGTGATTGTGGCTTGCTGTGTATCTATGGAGTGGGACATACCCGACATTTCTTTGGTCAGCACCTCTCTGTCCTCTTCCAGGACTTCCACTCGATGACCCAGGTCATTTATATCTTTTTTCAGGTCCGCACATTTGGATTTAATGCAGGACTTTACTTGATTTATAAGGGCTTCCATAGCCTTCAAGGTTACTGGTTCATCTGCACTTTGTCCTTGTGAAGTAGATAGAGTAGCGGACATCTGAGATGCATCTAGATTATCTGACAGGGATTCATCATCACTACCACCCTGAGAGACTTCAGCTTTCTTCAAGCGTTCTGCGCTTTTAAAATAGGTGTTGACCGTAGGAGTAGTAGTGCCAGGATTCAGGCCTTTGTCTTGTTTAGCGTTCCTCCGAAGTGCCATTTTGAAGCTTTGGGACCAGTGGGCTCCAACTGGGGTGTCTAGCAAAGATATGGTTTACTTTAGTGTACAGCCCAGGTGGTGATATTTTATCTACTTATCGGAAGTCTGGGCAGCATGAGACAGTATGCATGATAAGGCCAGGCGTGCAGAGACTGCAGGATGGGAATAACCCACTTCCTTTATTTTCTCCCTCCTTTTTCCTTCACTCTTTGTTTGCACCCTTTATTATAGAGAGGAAGGTATAGCTGTCATGAGCAGGTCAGAGTTTAAACATCATGTAGTTATACTGAGAATTTCAAGTACCGCAAGTACATAGTGAGTTCAGTGTGGATGGCCTATACACAATATGAGTCTGCTTAAAAGGGAGCAACCAGAAAAAATATGTGCCCAAAGCACTATGCACCACAAAACTGCAATGTAGTATGTTATGCAATCCTCCGCCCCCCAATCTGGCTTTTTTTGTTTCTGTTTCAGCAGTGGGGTCCTCCTGGGTCTCCTACCATAGCGTCCCTTTCATTTAGATGGTGACATATAGTGCAAGCTGACACATTTGTACCCTGTGCCTGAAGGTCAGCTTGAATTTGTCTGGAAATTGATTGATGTTCTTTATCCACCATTCGAACAATCCTTCGTTGCAATCTTTGATCAATTTTCTCTTGCATAAACGTCTTGACAATGTTGCGCACAGTGGACACAGGAACATTAAGATCTCTGGAGAGGGACTTTTAACCTTGAGATTGTACATGCTTTTCCACAATTTTTGTTCTCAAATCCTCAGACATGATCTTTCTCTTCTCCATACTCAGTGTAGCACACAGAGACACACAACAGAAAGGTTAAGTTAATTTTTCACTATTTTAACTGGTTGCCGATGTGATTTCTATATTGTCAGCTCCTGTTAATTGATACAGGTAAGTTTAATTGTAAATTACAGGAGCATCACAAACTTGGAATGCAATTATTTCTTACAATTTTGAGAAGGTGCCAATAATTTTGTCAATTTTTGGAGTTTAAGTGGAATGTGTTAGATTTGGCTTTTTTCTCCACTTTTTTGTGTCATACCAATATAAACAAAGGAAATAAACATGAGAATGCCTAAACATTTGTAATTGAAACAATTTTTTGGGTGGAGTGGTGCAATATCTCACAGAAATGCAGGGGTGGCAATATTTTTGGTCATGACTGTATATATACCTAATTAACGCTTCCGTTCAAGCGTTAATTGTGCTAGAAGTAAGTTTTTTGGGCTTGTCGGGTTGCGCTTGTATTATGAGTTGAAAGTAAACTGTTTTCGCTCACATGCTAATCCGACGACCGTAAAAAGCCGAACTTAGAATATCCTGTGCGCATTCACATATTCCCCCAAACAAATCACATTCCAATGTTCTATATATATCTGAAAGTATATATATATATATATATATATATATATATATATACAGGGCTCAAAAATTCCACTCATCAACTCGCCATTGGCGAGTGGAATTTAAGCAGGGGCAAGTGAAAAAGTGAGTGAATGTACACAGTGGCGACTCTAGACTTTGCGGCCGAGACAGGGGGAGGAGAGCAAAATAGCAGCATGGCAAAAATATATATTTTTTAATATGTAATTCCTGTGTTGAACTTGAATTTCCTTTCAAACTATTTATGCTGCAGTGTTTTGCCTCAATAGCGTTCCCATCTTGTCCCCACCTCCCCTTTGCTGCCCTCTCCTGTGCTTCCCTCCCCTCCCTCCAAGAAAAATGAGCTCTCCCTGTCAATCAGCAGTGCATTCTGGGGCGCAAATACTATCTTGCAGGAAAATTTAAAATTCCTTTTCAGAATGCTGTGCTCTATTCAGCAGAGAAAATCAGGGCTAGCACAGAGATACCGGGTACAGAGCTCAGTAAACCTGCCATCCTGATGTGATGTAAGTACTTTATAGACATTCCACCGGCCCCACCTGCAGAATGACATGCCCACCCTAATTGTGAAGCTGCTCCAGACCAGTCTGTGTGTTTCTAAAAAGCAGAATGAGTAAGTGGTTTTCCTGCAGGGAGACAAAGCTGGACATGTAATCATCATCTTGTTACTACTTAGCTTTTACAAATGAAACGGGGCTTGCAACATGAGCTGCTTCTCTCTATCTTTCCCACCCCTGCCCTGCTCCTTCTATTAACTGACATTTAACCCTCTGAGGTCTTCCTTTAAGCTGGAGATCGCATCAGGTCAGTGATTGACTAAGATGACCCGTCACTGTTTTCTTTTCCCTTGACCTTAGCACTCATACAGCTTAGTGACACACTGGGCTGACATTCTTCAGACTTATATTTATTCTAGTTGTAGCACACATTTGTAGTCACATTTTCTCTAATGAATTATGTCTAAAACCAAATCCATCTAAATGTGTGTATATGATTGTGTGTATTTTGTGTGCCTGAATGTGTCTGTACATGTATATGTGTATGCTGTGGTGTGTACATGTGTGGTGTGTGTATGCTGTGCTTGTGTGTACATGTGTATTCTGTGGTGTGTACATATGTGCTGTGTGGTGTATGTATGTTGTGCTTGTGTGTACATGTGTATGCTGTGGTGTGTACATATGTGCTGTGTGGTGTGTGTATGTTGTGCTTGTGTGCACATGTATACATGTATGCTGTGGTGTGCGTGTGTGTGTGTACATATATGTGTGTGTATACTGTGTGTATGTTGTGTTTGTGTGTATATGCATGTATATGTTGTGTAGTGTGTGTGAGTATGCTGTGTGTATATGGTGTGTAGTGTGTTGTGTGGACAAAGTTAGGTGGAGCATGATTGGGTGTGGGGTGAAGGGGGCCATTAATTTTTTTAAGCCCAGTCCAGCCTCAGTATCTACAGTTGAATTTAATATATATGTGTTTTGAAAAATGAACAAGTGGACGAGTGGAAAATCTAACTAAGCAAGTTACAAACTGGCACAAAATTGATTTATTTTCTAGCATAAGGCTTTTTTTATTTTAAAAAACACAATTATGTCCTGAATGCAAGCTATAAATGTACTGTGCTCAGCAGAAAGAGTAGGGCAGTGAAGGTAGTCTTTCCTAGGTAGGAGTCTGAGTAAACCATGAAATTGTAGACACTTGTGCTATGTGTCCCTGTGCCTATCTTTCTTTCAGTGAGGGACCTGCCTTTCTCCATGCTGAGAGAGCTGCAGGAGTGGTAGAATTAAGCTACTTGTGTCTCACCTACCATTTATCTAAATTTCTCATACATTTCATATACTTTCCAGAAATTTGACTTATTTCTGAATTATTTTGGCCATAATATGCATATTCACTATATTTTCCCCAGTGTCATTGAATGCTTTGTTGCAGATAAATACATTCATTAAAAAATGCCCTGCAATATTCCTTCAGTAATTTTCTGTTTATTAATCCTTTATACCTAGTCAAGTTGGTGACTCACTGGCAACATTTTGACCTTCCAAGGATCCCTAAGAATTCAATACAATACTATAGACATCTAGACTCCTATAATGCATCTCCTCCTTTCCTTATTAACTCTTATTGTAAAAGAAAAAACAAATACATTTTGATGTGTGTGAGTTCACAGCTGAATGGTTTGTTAAGAGCTTCCTCTACAGAGTACACTACAATGGCATCTATCCACTTGCATAAAGGATGGTGTACTGTAAAATACTTTTCTCCTTAAAGGGATAGGAAAGTAAAAAAAACTTTGAGTCATGTACCCGTGTGAAGCTCTATCATTACAAGACTACATTTGTGTGTGACTTACACCTATATACCCCTGTAGAGCTCTGGTATCGTAGGGGAGACCCTACCTTAATAGAGCCTAACTATTGGTGTTTAATGAGCAGCCTACTTGATCTAGCTGTTGTCTTCCAGAGAACCCATAGCTGATGTTGCGTCATGCACTTTTTATAAAAAAAATTGTATTACTGTATGTACCATTATTTAATTTGTTATGGTATAAAATAAAAACAAGATGAACATTACTGCATAAGAAGGTGTTTTGCAATGGCTAAACATATGTAAATATAGGGTGGGGTAGTGGGCATGGTCTGGTCAGTTGGTGGGTGGGTGGGTGGGATCAGAAGTGGCGAGTAACATTTTGCCCTGGCTTGTAGCTTAGTACTGGAAATTTTGAGCCCTGTTCTTTTTTTTTTTTTTTTCCCTCCTTTTCAAAGGCTTTATTCAACACTTTAACATACAGATAATATATATAAACAGCACAAAACATAATGAATCAAATTTAACTCTGATATCCACCAGGTATCTTTCCTTATATTTAAATGATTAAAGTTCTTGATAGTCCCCAAAAGAAAAAGACCTTGTAAGTTTCCATGAAATCCGTTGTCGTCATCTGGTAGTTTTTCCTTAACAACAATGCGTATTAATTAAGAATTTAAAGTGTATATATAAAGCCTAATAAAAAAAATAACTCTAAATCTTTTTAATTGTAGCTAAGGTTGAACTAATATAATATAATATAGTATGGCATCTTCAGCAATACAGAATTTTAATTAATCTCTTTCACATTTCATATTTCTCTATGTTCATTTTGATATAATACTGTAGGTGTGGTCCTATACTTTTATTTGTAAAGCATTCACTATGTTATAATATAAATCCATCTGATCCGTCAATTGATTAATTAGCTTTTCCATTGATAATGAGTATTGTATTTGTGATTGCCATTCTGTTATTGTCAGAGCCCTTTTCTGTTTCCAAAGTCTTGGTATTATCTGTTTGGCACTTTTCAAAAAGATATGCAATGCTTTATCATGTTCTATTGATAATTTTAGTGTTGGTTTATACAATAAAATTGTTGTCGGTTCTAAAGGTAGTTGTATTGATAATAGTCTATTTATCTCTGTTATTATTAAAGACCAATGATTAGATATTATTGGGCATAGCCACCATATGTGTAACAACGTACCTATCTCTCCACATTCACTCCAGCATTTTTCCGAGAAGTTAGGGAATATTGCTTTAATCCTATTCAGGGTTAAATACCACCTCATCAATAATTTATAATTTGTTTCTTGTATACTAGCTGATATTGAAGCTTTGACAAGATGTTGAAAAATTATATTCCATTCTTTCCTTGTAGGAGGTATTATAAGTTCTCGTGACCATGCTTTAGTGTATGATGGTAACTCAGACGTTGTAGCTGTCATTATTATTTTGTATATAAGTGATAGTGTGCCTTTTGTTGGTAGTTTTCCTGAGCATAGTAATTCAAAACGGGACCTTTGTCTAGTTAAATCTTGTTTCTTTGGATGTGTAGTTAGAAAAGATTTAAGCGGAAATATCTAAGCCAAGGGTTAAATATCTTCACCCTGATCTTAGTTAATTCTAATTTTGACTTTAGAGTGTTTCCATTTATGAATATATAAAATGGTAGTGATTCCTCCAATGTTCGTATACTGATTTCTCCTATATATTCACTAAATGATAAGGACTCATATAATATAATTGGTGTAAGTGGGGATGGAATTGTCGAAATTGGATTTTTAAATTTAATAATGGTTTTACATGTTCGTAGTAGTTCTTTTAAAATAGGGTACTCTTGCATTATTTTAGGCCATATTTTGGTTGATAACCAGCAGTGACCTCCTAATTGTCTATCTTGTATTAAATTATGCTCTAATTGTACCACTCTTTCTGTTTTATGTTCTTGCACCAATCAACTATTCTTTGTAGTATTGATGCCCTCCTATATTTCAGTAAACAGGGTACCTCCAGCCCCCCTTTATCCTTAGGAAGGTAAAGAGTTATTTTAGATATTCTTGGGACAGTTTCATACCATATATATTTATTTAGTAAAGATTGAAACTTAATAATATAAGAGGTAGGTAAAGGGATTGGCAGTGTCTGAAATAAGTAGAGTAATCTCAGTAAAATAGTCATTTTTACTGCTTGGATTTTACCTAACCAAGAAAGAGGTTTATTTTTCCATCTGTTTATCTCCATCTGAGTTTCTTGGAACAATTTATCGTAGTTTAGTTTAACTAGATCATTTTGATTATTTGCTATGGTAATTCCCAAATATTTTATGGTATTTGAAGTTATTTCTGAATTAGTGTTTTGGGTAATTAAATGAAGATTAACTTTATCTAGTCCACAACTCAAAANNGAATGATTTATAGAAAAATTGGAATATTTGCCATAAGCTTTAAGTGTAGATAAAACTGCAGGGATAGATTGGGCTGGGTCAGAAAGCATAAAGAGGACATTGGGGCCTATCTATTAAGCTCCGAAAGGAGCTTGATGGCCCGTGTTTCTGGCGAATCTTCAGACTCGCCTGAAACAGCAGTTATGAAGCAGCGGCCACAAAGACTGCTGCTCCATAACCCTGTCCGCCTGCTCTGAGCAGGTGGACAGGAATCACCAGAATTCAACCCGATCGAGTACAATCGGGTTGATTGACACCCCAGGGGTCTCCAGGGGGTGGCGTTGCACCAGCAGCTCTTGT
>CAJPDP010123371.1:0-11558 GCA_905336975.1 Bombina variegata variegata | reverse complement strand
TGCAGAGAGCCTGTAGGATTGCTTATGTTGCTGTGAGGTCTGTGTCCTTATTAGATTCCTTAGATGAGTCAGAGGATGAAAGCTCACCTTCTGTACTAGACAAGGATTCATCTTTATCAGATACCTGCGGTTGTCTGACAGCAGAGATCCCAACTGAGCTGCTGTTCCTGGACTTGGAGGAGCAATTTTTAACCTTTCTCTTCCATTTACCTGTATTCAGCATCGCGCTGAGAGCTGCTGATACAGCAGATTGCAATTGGTTTGCAAAGTCATGTGGAAAAGGACTACGATGTGTTAGAGGGAGGAGACTGCAGTAGTCTGAGTACTAGTACTCCCAAAATGAGACTAATGTACGTTACAAAGCAAACATTTATTTGTATCTAGTAACGTGGCAGAAATATTTAGTTCCTGGTCAGTTTTAAAAGATTAATTCTCCATTTTAGTCCCTCTAAATAATCTGCTCACTGAATGTAGTGGTTCTAAAGGCAAACAGTTCACTGATCTCTAGCTGCAATATGTCTCTCGCTAGAGTAATAAGGACACTAAATTCTCTGTGTGAGGTGTAGCAAAACAAAAAAATAGCCTCTAATCAGTCCTTAGACTCAGAGACCGACTGTTGCTACACACCACAGCGGCATCCACCAGGTCTGTAGTAACTACCAGACTATGATAGTTGCAGTAGACCCGGTGATCCGTTTAGTAATATACTAGTAATATACACTACAGGGTCAGAGAAACTGTACCACAGTCCCCTTAGATATTAATAAAATGTGAGGGAATCCTATAATTATATGAATATAGAAAGGACTTACACTCACGTTGTTCCAGAAAGGCTGCCAGGGAAGTCCTGTCAAAGAAAGGGAATATTGTGTAACTAACACCATGCACCTGGAAGGGGAATACAGCAAAGGTCCAATAAGAGAGTCATAGGAACTTCCCTGCGACACCCATGAACAGAGATATCCAAAACTCTACTAAGAGCATTACATGGTAACCTCATACTCCCCTGACCCTCTCTTGAAGGAAACAATCCATTGAGGGTATAGAAAATATATACTCCTGCAGAGCACCTCAGATTTCTGCCTACCTCCATGACGAGGGCAAGAACTACTGGGAGGGTAGTGGAAGGGATATTTCAATGCTCTGTTTGGGGTGTCTTTGCCTCCTCCTGGTGGCCAGGTGATGTATTTCCCATTTGTAAGAATAGGAAGTCATATACTCTTACTACCATTAGAAAGAAATAGCATCTTTCATAATCAAACACAATTTGAAATTTATATGTGAATGAGGCAAAGAATTCAAGATCAAATCCAAATGCATAGTCAGTTCATTACACTCTCAATTAATTCAGTTGTATTGTGAGAAAAGCGTAACTCTTAAAGAGATAGGAAAGTCAAAATTGAACTTGCATGATTCAGATAGAGCATGTAATTTTAAGACACTTTTAAATTCACTTCTATTTTCAAATGTGTTTCGTTCTCTTAATATCCCTTGTTAAAAAACGAATACACACATATCCAACATTAGTGGGGGCTAATTGCTGATTGGTACCTGAACACATTTATCTCTTGTAATTGGCTAACTAGATGTGTTTAGCTAGCTGCCAGTAGTGCAATGCTGCTCCTTCAGCAAAGGATAACAAAATAATTAAGCACATTTAATAATAGAAGGAATTTGGAAAGTTGTTTAAAATTGTATGTTCAATCCAAATCAAGAAAGAAAATTTGGGTGGTTTTCTGTCCCTTTAAATAAGCATACATTTATTGGTACCAGTTTTACATATGGATCTAACAAATATGTGAGGTTTATACATCGTGCTTCACACACAAGCCAACCTCCAACACTCTCATGGCTCTATTCTTCTGAGTGACTTGCAATTTTTCCTAATACTTTAATGGCTCATTTACACATTTGGGCCCTACTTAGAACGTCTTTCAAAATCCTGCCCAAAGAACCTCACAACCAATATAAAGTTTTGGCCAATGACATAACAAATTTGCTGTATGCATATTTTAGTTTTGGATTTTATCTTTAGTCCATATAAACATTTAAAAACACCCCACTATCCATAGTCTTTGTAATTCTGATAACTATGTTACATTATGTACAAGCAACTTACTCTCAATGAATCATAATATAAACTTGGCAATAAATAGTTTTGTATAAGCATACTAAGTAAAGCAGTAAAATGCACATATCTAGGTTGTATTTGAAAACATGTCAATATAAAGTGTAAATTGATGATTAGAGTAACAAAGACTATAGATGGTAAGGAGTTTTGTATATATGCACTGAGTAAAAACAAACTAAAAAGAAAAAATTAGCATGAGCCAAATTATGGCTGACCATAACTATTATGTGAGAGGATATAGGGGGCATCTTGAAAAACCCCACAGACAGACTAGCAATTTCACACAACAATGTAATGAATACAAACTCGGTCAATAACACAAATGTATAACCATTATACATGGTGCCTAATACATATAATTAAGCCTCCACACATACCCAGTACAGGGGAACACTCACAGCCTTAGACTGAGTTTCTATTCAAAGACAGATAGACAGACAGATTGAAAGCTAAACCTAGGTAGGCTAATAAGCTAATTTCTTAGCCCTTGAAGGCCGCCTCTTATCTAAGTGTATTTGGACAGTTTTCCAACACGTAGTCAGCTCTAGTTCATGTGTGCCACAGATAACATTGTGCTCACTCCTGTGGATTTACCTAGGAGTCAGCACTGATTGGTTAAACTGCAAGTCTGTCAAAAGAAATGAGATAAGGGGGCAGTCTGCAGAGTCTTAGATACAAGGTAATCATAGAAGTAAAAAGTGTATAAATATAACCTTGTTGGTTATGCAAAACTGTGTAATGGGTAACAATAAAAAGGGATTATCTATGTTTTTTTAACAAATACAATTCTGGAGTAGACTGTCAATTCATTAAACTGACCTGGTTACTGTCCTCATCATACACTGCACTTTTGCATGTTGAGTCGCAGGATCCAGGCTTGCCAGAGTGTTTAGTTCTTCTTGCAGCATCTGCACAGTTACAGTCTTTCTCAGTTATCTTATTTGCAATATTTCGTTTTAAAATCCTGCATAAAACAAAGACAAATACAGAAAGATTATTTATCATAATGTGATGTTCTAATCAGCTCTGGCATTTTCCAGTAAACATGTTTAAACAGCATTTATTTGGAGGAAAAATATAATTTATGCTTACCTAAAAAATTATTTTCTATCTTGGTAGGGAGAGTCCACAAATTCCTATTCTTACATATGGGAATACATCACCTGGTCACCAGGAGGAGACAAAGACACCCCAAACAGAGGATTGAACTATCCCTCCAACTTCCCCTCCCAGTAGTTTAATCAAAGGACAGGGAAAAGTAACAGAGATAAAAAGTGGTACAGAAGTGCTAATGCCGACATTAAATAAACCGGGCGGGTTTGTGGACTCTTACTACCAAGATTTTTTTTTTTTTTCAGGTAAGCATAAACATCAAGCCGATAGAATTTAGTGAATGTATGTAAAGAGGACCAGGTTGCATATCTGTTCAACTGAAGCCTCATTCTTGAAGACCCAAGATGTAGCCACCAAACAAGTGGAGTGAGCAGTAATATGAGCCGGAGGCTGCTGCCCCGCTTCTAAGTAAGCCATACGAATAAGACTTCTCAACCAGAAAGACAAAGTAACCACAGAGGCCTTCTAACCCTTGTGCTTACCATAAAAAGCAAAAAAAAACAAAAAAAAAAAACTTGTGCTGCACACCAGGACAAATACTCCTTTTACACCTTGTGGTATATACGTCTGGTGACCGGTTTAAGGGTATCAATCATAAACTCAGAGAAGCCTGTCTGAGCTAGAATCATTAGTTCAATCTCAATGCAGTCGGAGAATCTAGATTTTGGTTAAGAAAAGGACCCTGAGCTAGGAGGTCTGGTCGCTTAGGAAGACGCCACAGAAGAGCAGATGACAATTTTATGAAATTGGCATACTAGGTCCTCCATGGCCACTCAGGAGCTATGAGAATTGCAGATACTCCCTCCTGCTTCAACTGCGCTATTACACACGGAAGAAGGAAAATCGGAGGAAACAGATAAACAAGTTGATAATTCCAAGGAACTGCCAATGCATCCATCAACACCAACTGAGGGTCCCTTGACCTCGAGCCGTATCTGTGAAGATTGTGATTTAACTGGGAGGCCATGAGGTCCATTTCTGGAGGTCCCTAACGCTGAGAGATCTTGTTGAAGATTTCCTGATTTAGAGCCCACTCGCGGGCATGAAGAGTCAGTCTGCTTAAGTAATCCGCTTCCTAGTTTTCCACTCCTGGAATGTGGATAGCTGATATAGGACATTGATGGCTCTCTGCCCATTCCAAAATGCGAGCAACTTCCTTCATCGCTAAAACACTGCAAGTTCCCCCTTGATGATTGACATATGCCTTCGTGGTGATGTTGTCAGAAAAAACTAATGCCCCAAAGAAAGATTTCTGCAGACATTTATCAATAGAGGAAACTTTTCGTGACCTGATCCAATTCTATCACTGGAGATAGATTGGAGTAATCCCTGTTCCATTGTCTGAGCATGCACAATTGTAGAGACCGCAAATGAAAGCGAGCAAATGTAAATGCATCTGAGGCCACTACCATTAGGTCCACTACTTCCATACAGTGTGCAAGAGATGGGTGAGGAGTAGACTGAAGAATACGACAAGCCAACTGAAGTTTTTTCCTGCGTTGGTCTGTTAAGAAAATCTTCATAGCCTACGAGTCTATAATGACACCTAGAAAACTCACTCTAGTGTGAGGAGTAAGGGAGTTTTTCTCCCGGTTTACCTTCCACCCAAGTGTCTGAAGATACAAAAGTAACTAATTGTAAAGATGGAGCTTGCACCAATAGGTCATCCAAGTATGGGGCTACCAAAATGCCCTGTAGTCTGACTGCAACAAGGAGTGCCCCCAACACCTTTGTAAAGACCCTGGAGGCCATGGTCAAACCAAAAGGGAAGGGCCTTGAACTGGTAATGTCTGTACAGGAAGGCAAATCTGAGATACTGGTAATGGTGTTGATGTATGGGAATATGAAGGTACTGTTCTTTAAATCTATTGTAGTTATGAATTGACCCCCAAATAACCAGAGGAAGAATAGATCTGATTTCTCTCTATTTTGAATAAACTCATACAAATTTATTGAGACTCTTCAGATCTAGAATGGGTCCAAAGGTTCCCTCTTCCTTTGGAACAATGAAACAGTTCAAGTAAAAACCTTTTCCCCTCTCTATCATGGGGACAGGAACAATTACTCCCATGGATTCTAACACAGTTCAGAAAGGCTAACCTCTTCTCTGGCCTTCCAGATAGAGAAGACAAAATAAATCTGCCTCTGAGGACAAGATTGAAAGCTTATTCTGTACCCTTGAGAGACAATGTCCAGAACCTAAGGATCCTGAATGGACCAAGCCCAAACCCCTCGAAACAAAGTTAATCTGGCCCCAACTGGTCTGAGTCTCGGATGGGGTCTCCCCTTCATGCAGGTTTAGAGTCAGGGACTGAGATTTTGGGCTGTTTATTCTGGTTCTAGACAGGGTTTGGCTTCCAGGTACTTCTGGGAGAGTCGCTCTTATTGAAAAATTAATTTCTCTGCGTCTTATTTTGACGAGAGGAACAAAATCGACCAACCGCCCTACCCTTAAATCTGGATTTTTTTGTCCTGAGGAAGGAAAGCTCCATTTTCTCCCGTGACTATTGATATAATAGAATGCAGACCAGGACCGAATAGAGTCTTACAGGAAAAAAAGGATTTGTTAAAGATACTGACACTCTCAATCTCTAAAATGCTGACCCAGAGGTTGGAATATCTCCTGAAACCAACCACAATGTGGAGACAAAAAACAGTTTTAAAGGGTAGCGCTAAAACAGCTTAGAGATGGGGTATTTAATAGTACCTGTTGTATCCGGTATATAGAATTAAAAAAAAAAAAAAAAAAAATTTGTTTAAGTGACAATATAGTGGGGGAGGTCACTAGAATAATCTAGAGACAGACTAGAATGTCTAGAATAATTAATACAACAATATAAATATGTGTCAAATACTTTAAAACTTGATTTGGGAAATGGGTACGCATTCAGCGTAATAAGGTTTGCGTAACCTCTATGATTAAACCGGATACAAATATATACACAGTGTATAACATAAAAAATTCTTTGTTTTTAATGATTGTGCAAATTGAGAAAAAATTAATTAATAAAAGCAAAGATAAAATATAAAGGATCTGTATGTACAGCTTATAAGGTGCCGGCACCACAATATCAAGGACAACAATTAAAAAACATATGGTAATGCAATAACATAACATAAAAGACTAAAAATTACAATAAAAGAAAGTCTGTTATCGTTAGCAGTTCATATCAATGTAGCCACATAGGGGAAAAAAAATCATAAGCTTCCTATTGGATTGGTAGTGTTTACCGTACTGACGTGTAGGATTACCGTCCTCAGCTGTTAGAAAATCCTGTATGGTAAAAAGATATGTTGCGGACCTAAAAGGTGAGTGAATCCGCTCCGGCGGTGATGTCCTATGCGGTGTAGGTGGCAAACAATGCTGATTATAATTTGAAGTTGCAAAGTTACCAAATCCTGCTGCGTCTGGATAACATTTGTGGTGCTTTCACTCAGTTGCAGGTAAGTCCTGGGGCCGAGGTATTTGCTGGCAGCCAAAACTTTTCTTGCGGGCTGTACCTCCAGGTCCTGTTACCTGTTCCGGTGTAAGGGGTCACAAGTAGAGAGTCCGTTTGATTTAGCAATTAATAGTAAGGTTTGGTGAAAACTCGGTATATAGATCCTGGGTGAGGAATTACGCATATGTATGCACCGCTTGCAAATTCTAAACGGCTTTAATGTACCTCACCTAATATAACCGAAATTCCCACTTGAAGTGTACAGAGGAGCAAATCTACGCATTTCAGCCCACTGGGCCTACTGGGCTGAAACGCGTAGATTTGCTCAGCAGCGCCAGCCACTGCAGCAACACTTACAGCCGGTTGAAATAATACATCTCCTTGTAGGAAGATCTTTGAGGTATCCTTCAAGTTTCCTATATATCGGATCCTTAAAAGACGTACTATGAGATGACGCTGTCCACCCTAGGGACAGTGTTCCATAATTCCAAACGATTTTCTGAAACAGGGAATAACTTTTTAAAAAATTTGGAGAAGAGCCCACGGTTTCTCCTATTCTTTAGATATAGTGTAAGTAATTAAGGAAGGAACTGGAAAGACTTCTGGGGTCTTAGACTAAGTTCTTAATATAATGTCCAGATTTTAAGTCTTTTTGGTTTCCGTAACACCTAAAAACATAATACTTCTTTAAGTAAATATCGAAGGTGTTCTATTTTGAACCTATACGTGAGATCATCTGTCTCTGTGTACGAAACATTAGAAGAATCAAAGGAAGAAAGTTCACCGTCTGAGCTAGATGAGGATTCATCCTCTTCCAAAACCTGAGGTTGCCTGATAGAGGACACATCAACAGAACCGCTGGTCCTAGAGTCAGAACAGTGTTTAATCTTTCTTTTTTGCTTGCCTGAAACCAGCATAGCATTTAATGCTACAGATACTGCAGACTGTAACTTAGCAGTAAAATCCAGGGGAAAGGGGTTTAACTAATTCTGCAACGTAGTAACAGGAGTACTGACCACCCTGTCCAGAGAAACAGATTTTACCTGAGTTTGGATAACGTGCACGAGCACAAACTGACATCACAGTATGACTAGGGCTTGCTGATAGTGACTGAGGGGTAGTAGCAGTAGGGGTCAGTATGCCTGGGCCCCAAGAATGAAATCGAAAAACAGATGTGAGGCATGAACTGCATAACTGTGCAGGAGGACAAACCATATTTGTCCTACAAAGCATACACAGTTGTTATCAAATACCCAATCATTAGGTTCCCCTTCAGGGAAAAGTGTGGGCTGATCCTCAGCACCTTCCATTTCAAAAGGTGTAATAAATTATGGTATATAATTATCAGGACCTAAGTTACCCCATAGTTTTACGTACTTTCCCCCTAATTTGGTTTATTGCCTCAATAAGAAGGGTTATGACCGTGAGTCCCAAAATTTCGGAATCAATAAATATGTACTTCCTTAATTACACTCCATTTGGAGTGTCTCACCACCTCCTTTGAGTCCAATGCGCGAACCAAAATTAACAGTGCGCTGTCTAGGAAGTGCTAACCAGAGCGCCATTCATCTAAACAGGAAGTCGGCGTGAAGCGGGCCAGACGGTCATGCAGTGAGAATTTTTTCTAACTCTATCTGCTGCAGGGTCATAATAAAGATCTCACAAACTGTGTGATAGCGATCAGGTCAGTAAAAACACAGACATGCTGTCAGATTCAGCAATGCAATTACAGTGGAGAAAGTGCGTGCACACAATTAGTGGCAACAGGACTCCCTATATCCCAAAATATTAGCTAAAGTAAATGGGAAGGCTAGCAACATAGTATGCACCATATATTATCCTTGTTAAAGGCAACTTGCCTGAATGAGGGCCATATAAATAAAATACAAATAAAATACAGTACTTACCAACTGAAGAGTCTGTCAGCAGGCACATCAGCTCTGTGCAAACAAAACAACCAGCGTAACTAACACTGTATAGCTGACAGGGGGTGAGTTGAAAGTACTCTGGGGGAGGCATGGGAACTTCCCTGCGACTCCTGTGACTCACAAAGTCCAAAACTCAACTAAGAGTATTAAACTGTAGCTAGATTCACCCCTAACCCTTTTTTGAAGGAAACAATCCATTGAGGGAATGATAATTATAAAATCCTATAGAGCACTTCTAATCTCTGCCTACCTCCAGGACAAGGCAAAAAACTACTGGGAGGGAAGGGAAAGTAGGAGGGATACTTCAATGCTCTGTTTGTGGTGTCTTTGCCTCCTCCTAGTGCCAGGTGTTGTATTCCCATATGCAAGAATAGGAATTTTGTGGACTCTCATTACTATTAGAAAGAAAGTTTAATAAGTTTTTTTATGGAAACATTTAATGTTATTTTGACCATTACAATATTAGATATTATTTAAAGGGCCAGTGTAGTCTGCTTACAGGTTTCTTTATACAGATAGGAAATGATGTAAAGAGAAAATTTACATATATGCAATATACATTGCAAACAGTAAATTATGAGAAATGTACCATTATATTTCTGTCTCCTGTGTTTATTCTCCTGGCACACCCCAGGGAAAGGGCTGAGGTGTGTTTGAAACTAGCACGCCTACCCTCCAATCATATCTCTTATGCAAATATGGACACATGGAAGCGCTCACTGACTTAGCTACGCTTTAGGATTACCATATACGATGACAACTAACAATATGTGCATAGATCCATATATAGTTCTATTGTATTCTAAAGCAATACAATGTTACTTAAAACAACAATAAAGTTATGATGCCTCAGTTGATCTGTCATAGGAGCTGTATTCACTCCTCTGAGTTGCCCCCTGGTCTAAGGATACAGGGCCTGTAAGTGATTTCATCCAGTTCTGTTTCCTAATGCTGACATTTTGGATGAGACTTTTAAGACTTTGATCACAGTAGCCCATTTAGGATTGCTTATGTGGCAGTAACAATCATCTTATGTCATCATACAGAACTCCAAGAATAGCTGGACTTTAGCTGATGGTGAATTAAAACATTTCTCTCTAGGTGCCTATTTCTGTGTATTTATTAACAGTACCATCCTATGTACTGTGTAGGGATGGACAAATGTTTGATACATGTAGCAGTAAGCAGTAGAGGACCTATTTAACAGAGGGACCTGGTGCTATTTATTTTTTCTCTCCCTCCAAAAGTAATTCCGTAGTAAGCAATAGATATAATATACATGCTGCTCTGTATAATGATTTTAAGGATAGATAATTATTGATTGATTGGATTGGCTGCAATGGGCACCCCAGGACTTAGGCCCTGGTGTCACTGCATCTGCTGAACCAACGGTAGTTCCGCCCCTGGCAGTAACATTACAGAACTGATTCCTACAGCAACTGATAAAAACAGTGCTTTATCAGCTTAAACAGTAGATGCTTTATTCTATGGGACTGATTATATAACCTCTCTGCTCAGGCAAGATGATATAAAACGATCCTCCAGCACTGCGAGATCCCTAGTGCAAGTCTAAAAAAACAGATTTTGCTATACTTCTCTAAGGGTGCGTTCCCAGCATTTTTTTATGTGAGAGACAAGCCCAATGCAATATAGAACTGCATAGCATGATAGTTATGCTGCATTTACACTTTGTGCTTTGTATTTTTTTATTACTTTACAATTTAGATTAGGTTTTATTACATTTAAGCTTTGAACTTCCACTTTTAATGCATATAGATTCTGTATACAGCAGTATATTTAGGATTGTGGTTTTACTAATTCTGGTTATGCTTTTACATATTTATGTGCATCTTTTTCTAATTACATTGCACGTATTTCTTCTTTTTAAAATAAAACTGAAAAACAGAAAGTAATGAAACTCTTTGGGAAACTGAAGCTGCCAATGTGCCAGATAAGCAATGATTCTCTAGGTTGGAGAGAAATTATAGGGCTTACTTTACAGGGGCGAAACTCACTTAATTCTATAAGAAGAACGGAACCTGGAAGTCCCAGAGAGATGCCTTCCATAGAAAGTAATTAGACTTTCTTGGAAATTTAACAGGGGAGAGATGATTATAAAGATTACTTTTCTGTCAGTTACATAAGTGTATTGTGAATTTTGAGCAAACTTCACCTGCATACAGCTGGCAAGATAATTCAATGCTTACAGCATTTCACAAGAATTATGCCCTGAGAAATCCTCTGTTCAGCCCAGGGAACTCCCTGTCCCTCCTACTTTCTGAAGCTCAGTTTTATTTTACAATAGAGAAAATACAAAGTGTAATGTAAATATACACAGAAATATACAAAGTATGATTCTAATTTGTTAAAGTAACAGAGTAACTTTAAAAATATAATCAGAATTTGTAAAATCACTGCTGGATCTAAATCTAAATGTAATAAATAGACATAGAAAGTAAGCTTTACTGAAAGGACCTAATCTGAAGTATAAAGTAATATAAAATACAAAGCACAAAGTGTAAGTGTAAAAGAATTCTAATGTCATTTAGTGCTAAATTGCTCTGGGCTTGTTTCTCCTTCACATAGAGAAATACAGACAAGTATAGCAATATTTGCCTGTCCTGTCTAGAATCTTGTGAGAGATCTCACAGTGCTGGAGGGTTCCGCCCTTTTTCTTTGAGCATTCAGTCAGTTCACCCCCTGTGAAGTCTGCACTACAATTTCTCTCCAAGCAGGATAATCTTTTATCATCAGCCCCTATATGAGAAGACAAAAAAACACTAAAATTGAAGTGTACTCTAAATTTGTATCGTGTTTAATTTGTCACACATTCAGATCTTCTTGCTGCCAAGAGGAGCGGAGTGTGTGAACGTAAATAAGCCTCTTCCTCCTCCTGCTGCCTCTGTCAAAGCGGCGGTGGACAATTGGTAGGGTGAGAAAAGGCAG
>CAJPDP010123313.1:0-14429 GCA_905336975.1 Bombina variegata variegata | reverse complement strand
TATGGTATCTGTCTAATCTATCTATCATATATCTAATATATCTATTCTATATCTATCTATTGATTTATTACTGTCTGCTTTCTAGTCTGTGATATATTACACACATACAAAAAAAGCTATAGCTATCCCCATGCCGTCTGAGCTATTTACTTCTTCCTCTTCCCTCTCACCCTTCCTTTTTTCCCTGGTCTCTTTCTCATTCCTCAACCTCAGTCATAGGCTCACACACAATGACAGGGCTGTCACCTCCTGACCTCAAAGGAGCTGCACAGTTGGGATTTTAATTTAATGTTTAAATCACTGGCTAGAGATTTTAGAAAAGGTTTTAAGAGGGAAAAGAGTTGAAAGTTGATTTGTGTAGAAAGGAACCAGTTAAAGGGATTGTTCCTAATCCGTTTCTATCAGTAGTGAATGTGTGAGGGATCCCTCACCTAAAGCTGCTAGATTTGAGGATTAGAAGGGAAATAAAACAGCCTGAAAAAGTCACTAATGTATAAAACAAAGAGAATACCATAGACTAAGGCTTTCCTCCATCCTATAATCCTCTGCAGATTTCCTAGGCTGACTGCTCATTCTATCCAACACTATACAGCTTTGCCTTAACTTTTTTTCACAAGATATTTGTATCTGTCAGGAGAACTCAACCAGGAAGGTACTAGATACTTTGTTATTAATTGCAGCCTCATACAATTCTAATGCCCATTTACCTCTGAGAAACCCACATGGCCGCAGAACCTGAAAAAATATTATTAGTGAATACAGAATGATCAAATTGTTTTTAAATTTATATATTAAACTCAAAATGCATTTCTTTAATTCAGTCATCCATTTATTAAATTAATTCAATTCATGGAAATAAAACATTACAAACTATAATCATTATTATTATTATTATTATTTATTTTTGTATTTATTTATTTTACTTGTGCTGTAAAATACCTCTTAGAATTATGTTTGTCTAATACTCCCTAGAGGCTGAATGTCAAATACTGTAAGTTTGCTATAAAATATCTGAGTTGGCTACATACTATACAGTGATTGCTTAGAGCCAGGGGTATATTGTCCTAAACCAATTAGGTCCTAATTCTATGCTCTCATATATTTTATTCATAACTTATTACCAATGAATGATTTCTGGTCTTCTGTTTGGGGTTCATAACCCTGATCTTGCGCTCTGAGTGAGCAGGGGTTGTTAATCACCCCGACTAGTCTGGGTGATTTTTAAATAGGTTAGCAAATAGCGGTCTGATGACTACTTCATCTTAACTATAGGCTGGAGGTTCACTTTTGTGAGTCTGCACCAAAGGAGCAGCTTGATAAGGGGAGCCCTATATGTAGATATTCACCTTGGGTATCTGTGCAGTTGGGACTGACATGTCCCTTTGAAACAAAGCAATTACTTCTATTAAAAACATGCAAATAAACCAAAAGTCAAGTAAACATTAAAAAACAAAATCAAACTTACCAAGCTACACCAACACAATCACTTATCAACAGTAGCAGTGTAAGCCCCAGACACATTAATGTGCAACAGACACTGTAGCCAAACCTACCCATTCTTTAGTGAATAAACAAGATATTCACTTTTACAGGTCACCTCAATTACTGTAAATCCAATGCAACTGCGTAATACTCACCTTAAACTAACATTATTTCCTTGTTGTAGCTACAGATGGTATTTTAAAATATATTAAAGTTTGTTTTTTGAAAAATAATTGTTCCTCTCCAAATAAAAATGTTTTTTGCTTGTTTGTTCTTCGTGTCCCTGGTTGCTTTTTTTCCTGAATATCTGCTGAAATTGGTGTTTCAGGTTATGTGAGACTTGACAACTACATTCTTCTCTTGGGAATTCAGCTGATGTACAATTTGGTAAAGAGTTTAAGAAAAAGTGAAAGTGTGTTGAAGGTTGTGTCATTTGACTAGACAGGCAGGTGCCAGTCAGAAAGCCAAGAGAGCTACTGACCAAGAGTCCAGCCAGAGAAATACAGGAGAATTAAGTAGCCAATAGAGAATGATGACTACAAAGCAAACAAGTAAGAGTATGCAACCATATACAGTGTGAGATGAAAATCTGCCAAACATGTAGTTGCTGTACAAGGCCAAGTGCCAAAAAACACCACAAGCAGACACAACATAAAGTGACATGAATAGCAGGCATTTGCAAGCTAAGGTGCAGCGAGAGCACACATTCAAATGTCAGTGGCATGGGGCATGCACTGAAGAGAGAAATGAGCTGAACAGTGACCTTTCCACAAATGTATTTTCTGGTTTAAATGATTAAGATGAGCATGATGAAAAGCCAATACCAGGCATGTGGGACCATGCACATTACTAACGAGTTCCTAGGATCTCTACAACAAACAAAATACTCAATGTGACTGTAAAAGTGTAAGGATCACTCCACCTCTTACTCTTTTACACCCCTGACAATTATAGAGGCTACACCAAGTGCAGGAGCAGAGAAAAAATAAGCAGCTACATAAAGTTTACTGTGAAAAAATGAAATAGTGGGTAATTACAATAAGGCAATATTTTTACCAAACAGATTCCATAAACAACTGTAAAATCTATTGCCCACCTAAGAACAAGCCAAAGTGCTTTGATGGTGTAAAGATGTTTCACAGTCTGAAAGTGATAGTTAACTTGAGAAAGAAAAGGAGAAGGACATATACATCAGACAACAAGTTTCTTACATGATCATGACACTAATTGGCTATTGGTAGAAAGCCAGACTTTATCTTATTGTAAAAGGGGACTGGCTTGAACCAACTGTCTGCAGCTTCTTTAAACAATCCTGGAGTTTTTTGGAGTTAGCTTCTTAGACCAGCAGGAAGTTACAGGAAAGTTCACAAAGTCATTCAAAAACTTTTGGCACAATAAAAGTAAGTTTGACATTGAGATGTATCTATGGGTGTAGTTCATAATTAATGATAAAGAATTACTAGTCTGCCAAGTCCCGAATAGCATTATTGTAGGCAAATTCAGGTAGAGTGACATTCATTACTAGTTACTGTTTATGTACAGCATTAAAAAATTACAATAACCAAACTGTTCTGATATTTGATTACATTCTGTTGTGTATTACTATGCGCATAAGATGCTGAGGACAAGAAGAAATTAATTTTAACAACCATACAGAACTAAGAGGTGAGCTGAGCCACATGGATTAAGAAACCTCATATAGACAAACTAACTTCTTTATGAATAGCGTAGCATTCTCTGTAGCAGAAGAAATGTCATTAGTAGGATTGAAATGAGCCATTTTAATACAATCTATTGCAACAGCCTAAAGAAGGTCAGATATTTACTTTCAAGTTTAGACTAAAAAAGCAAAGGTATAAGGAAGCCTCAGGAATGTGAGAGTTGTGAATCAATCACTGATTTTTCAAGAACCATCATATTGGAAAACTACTTTAAATAGCTTAGGATAACAACATTCACGTAGATGTACCTCTTGAGTCTTTTGTATGTCAACCAGTTTTCCTTATATTGTACACTTGTCTTATCAAATGCTCATCTGATGGTACTAGATGTTTACAAGGAATGTTGCTGACCAGCTTGTCCAGGGACAATTAAATAAACAAGAAATGCTTAGATGATACAATTGTGGCTTTAGAAACTCCACATTTATAAGTGTACAGTCTGTAGAGAGCATCTTCTTTTCCAGTCGGTTCCAGGATAATAAAAGATAAGGAAACAATACAATTTAAGAAAAAACTACTTTATTTACTAGGATTTCAATGCACAAAAGTCATAATACTTGGTTTTCAAAGAAGAGATTTCAAGTGCATAACACATTACTCCAATCACCTCCTTAGCAAATACAAAACAAATTATTTGCACCTCAAACATCCAGTTTATTAAACATCTGTGCAGATCTGCATTTTAGATATTCAGAGGGCTCTGGTATTTGTGGTAAAATATACTGTCACCTTACTAAACTAATACTCACAAGACACATAAACATATTTCTTTGCACATATTGCTTTCAAAACAGAAGGGGTGGACAATGTACAAATACTCTGGGCTCTATTTGAGGTAACGTCACACGTTAGCTTCCTTTCATTTTCTGAGAGTTAATAGATGTATCCATATGGATACACAAAAGGTAATAGGATGAACAACTGTGTGTGTCCCAATCCAGGGTAAGCAGAAAACCATTGAATGTTTTGGAGAAGACACTGAATGAAAGACACATGGTGCATAGGCTACAAAACAAAGATACATTATCACTTTGGTAGCTGGGCCTGAATGAAGAGGCAACATTATCAATATAAATGTTTGAGCATCCTATTGCAGCAATAAGGACAGAAAAAGTAATCCCAGAAGATGAAGCCTTATAAGGAATAATCACTGACCAGGGCAGGTACACAGGAGGTAATTGCTGAGAGAAACCATGACAGAGGCAAAACAGTGACAGGAATTGTATGACCTTTAAATGGGAAGGATGTGAAAATATGTCTCAAGTGGTGATGTTGTATCAGGATGCGCACTGAAAATGACACAAGAGTAGACAACATAATGTGCTAGAAATAACAATCTCGTACACAACACAACACAAGGAGAGCATGCACACAAATGGTGGGCATCATGATGTCAAAGGAAGAAAGGAGGATGAGTATGCCCCTGACAAATCCACACTTCACAAGTTCAAATAAATATGTAACCTAAAGATGTAATTATAAAATATTTTAACATAACAATAACAGCCATACAAACATATGTGGATAATCTTATGACTATTTGATTAATACAACTGGTTAAAAACAGCATAAAATTATTAATCTGCATAAATCTTTATCAGTCAATGTTGTTCTTCTACTATACACCTTAATTTAAACAAAACTTTAATTGTTCAGGTAGAGCATGCAGTTTTAAGAGATTTTTCAATATAATTCTATTATCAAATTTGGTTTGTTGTCTTGGTATAATTTTTTTTAAGCATACCTAGGTAGCCTCAGGAGCAGCAAGGCCCAACTAGGAACTAACTAGTGATTGGTGACTATTCACATATGCCTCTTGTCATTGGCTCACCAGGTGTGTTAAGCTGGCTCCCAGTTGTACATTGCTTTTCTGGGGCTGATTTTAACTATATATTTAACCCATTTGAAGGGATTAACACAGTTATAGTGCAGTAATAAAAATGTCCTATCACATTAGAGCATTTTCTTTCTTCACTTTATAACATTTTAAGGAGAAATTGTCAATCTTACAACCCTTTGAGAACCAACATGCTGTGCATTTAAGGATTTTTTATTTTATTTTTACATATCTGCATAGCAAATATAAACAATTTGATATTGCATTGGAAAATAATACCAAACAAATGTTTTAAAACCATAGCAGTATCATTTTAGTACAATTCCCAAGGTGCAAAGGAAAAAAAGAGTTCAGGAGTGCATTCCTTAAAAGTCTGGTGGAATATAAGTTCCTGTTCTGCCTTTGTGGGGGGCATTTTGTTTATTTATTTATTGTGGTCATTTTGAGACAGGTGTAAATGGGTTAGTCCTTTGATCTAACTGTGTACAATGTTGCAGGTTATAGACATTGCATGATAATTATGTATGGTGGTGAAACAAGCACACTTGGCATATTTATTACAAAGTTATTTTAATATTACTTAACTAAATATTTCATGGTTTTAAGTTTAATGTTCTTTTAATTAGATTTATCAGATGAACATAATGTAATCATTGAACATATGGGGATCCATTCCCTGCCCGTCAGCATGGACAGTGGAATTTGAATTTGGATTGATGGTTATACAGAGAGCATGGTTAGCAATTTTAAGGTGGCCCTAGATTTGACTATGAGCCAGAGTAAGAGTTTCAGTTGTGGTTTATAGTGGCTATGGTTCAGAGACCACCCAGAGTACTGGCAGCTTTTGGGCCATCTGGAGCATAAATAATAGATAAACTGGCACCTCTACATATAGTACTTTCTGGAAATTCAGTTTAGCAGCATCTGAGCTTCTATTAAAGCTCATTCAGAGAATATGTTGAGTTTTTATCACATTATTACACTAAAAACTCAAAGTGCTGATTTTGATACAGATGTTAATCTAGTGGGACCTACTTATCTATGACTATGTTTTATTGGGGTTTTTTTGTAGTAATGTATCTACTCTATATTGCTGTAAATAGACTAAATTTATACATTTTTGTAGTAGTTGTATTAATTTATATTATATACGTAATTACTACAAAAAGACTACGGGCTAGATTACAAGTGGTGCAGTAACTTTTGCACAAAAGCCGTATCTGTTTTTTCAGCTTTTTGCTTGCGTCAGCACAATTGATGACCTCGCCTAGAAGGTAGTGTGTTAAAAAAAGCTGCACTAAAAGCAACATAAATACATTACAAATTACAGTTACATTCATATCAACACTATCTGATACAGAATAGTCATATAAATATTTTTAAAAAAATGTATAAGGGCTCAAAGGTATAGGAGATATGAAAAGGTGTTTGACTACAAAGGGCTATAATGTATATATACATACATATACATGTCTAAATTTGTGTATATATATATATATATATATATATTTATGAGTGTACATATGTATTTATGTGTTTTACTGTATATATACTGTACATATTTTGCATTCCAATGTTTTTCACTTACAGGAATATGTTAATTGTATTGTAAATATATATAAATATAAATGTATCTGTATATACCTATACCTATATATCTATTCTTTTAGATATATAGGTATAGATATCTATTTTACATTAACATTATCATATCATTACCTATATAGAAATATATATAACACAATGCCGGGTTAGCGCACATGAAGAATTGCTAATGTCAAAGTGCGTTTTTGAAGTATTACATATAAAATATTAAAACAAATAAATAATAATTATTTCAAATTATTATACATACTGTAAAAAAATCTTAATAATCCATATATATTTATTATTTCTTTTTGTAATTTTTTATACTATGTATAATAACTTTTAATAATTATTAGTATTTTTTAATAGTTTATATGTAATATTTAAAAATGCACTTTGAGATTAGTAATTCTTCATATGCACTAACCTGAAACTGCGTAGACCTAAAGCGTGTTACGCATATTTGACATTCTTCACATAGAAAATAATAAAAAAAATTATTATTAAATACGGTATATATATATTTCTATATATATTTAATAATGTTAATGTAAAATAGATATCTATACCTAGATATCTATAGGAATAAAAATACAGGTAAGGGTATATTCAGATATATATATATAGAAATATGTATTACCAAAAAAAATAGTATTGTTCTCAATGTTCTGTAAGTAAAGAAAATTGGAATGTGAAATATTAATAACTCCTGTCAGGTTAACGCGTGAGTGATGCATGTTAGTTTTTTTTTTCTTCTGCACATTGTCTATAGGGAGAATACGGTAACATGGTTGCAATCTCACAAAGGTCTTTGGTTAGCCAACATCGGGTTTTATTTGCACGCAAACTTTTTACTTTCAATTTGTAGTAAGAGCCCAATGCACGCAAAAAGATTTGTTTTAGCAAAAATAACACTCTAGAGAGAGCGCTAAATAGCGCACCACTTGTAATCTAGCTCTATATGCAGCATATAATAACTACAAATTATTTACCATAATTCATCTTTATAAATCATTAATATTATAAAATTACAAAAAATTATCCTGGTGACAATAACAAAATGTTTTCTAGATTTTCTTTGAAAACTAGCAGTATGTTTAGAACTCATAATAGTATTCAGGGACAAGGAAACATAACTAGTTGTGGGAGTATCCTATATAAGCACTTATTTTGGCACATACATATGTATTTATTTTATATACATAGATATTGCTAATTTCCTTACTCCTTAACCCTTCATAACTTGTCATTTTTTCAAGTTGCAATGTGTGTTCTTACTAGGAAATCTCATCACCGTGTCCCACCACTGACCTTATTGTATAATCTTAAGAATTAACACAATGCGACTGTAATAGGAAATAGTTCATTATGTGTAGTAAAAACCTTTGGAACATAGTTTCATTATTTATTTTTTCTTTTCCTGTAATTTTTCTATTATCAAATTTGCTTTGTTCCCTTAGTATTATTTGTTGAAGAGAAACCTAGGTAGGTATTTGGAGCACTAGATTGTAGGAAACACGTGCACGCTCATGAGCTTACCATCTTCCATTTTAACAAAAGAGACAAAGAAAATGTGATATCAGTTGTTTAAAATTGCACGGTTTATCTGAATCATGAAAGAAAAATGTGGGGTTTCATGTCCCTTTAACTCTGAAAAATGTGGACTTTACAACTCCTGTTAGAAGTTGAACTGCAAACGGCAGACTTAATACCGTTACATTTCACGCAGTCATTTGTTGCACACACTATTTATAATAATAATAATAATAATAATGGGCCAGTAGAGAAGGAAACCTAGAATACAAAATGCAAATTACTTTACATACACTAAGATTACGAGTGGTGCGCGCAAACTCAAGAGTTAAAACGAATAGAATTATTTTTCTGTGCTTTGAGATTTGTAGAACAAGTTGAAAGTACTCATAGTACATGTTGAAAGTAAAAAGTTTGCGCTCTCCCATGTGCAAAGTCGGGATAACAAATAGAATTTGAGCAGTCGTAAACGCAAAATCGCATTCCCCCATAAACTTTAATGGAGCTGAAAAAATAGGGAAAGAAAAAATAACACCCACAAGCCACGCAAACACAATTGCTGTTATTTAAAAAAGAAACATAAGAAGATTATATTGCATATTTCATAATACAATGTTCTGCACATAGCAGAATATGTTCTAATTTTTATTTATTCTTAAAGAGATATTTAATTATATATCTGATGTATTTTCGCACAAAAATATATTTATAACTATATATACATATAAATAAATATGTACATGATTACATATAGGTATAGATATATACAGATATATTTATAGGAATATCTATTTAAAAATACATAGAAAATACTCTCCTATGTGCAGAACATCGGAATGGGAAATATGATTTTACATGTTTTAAGCTACTTGACTGCAAAGGGCTCCAATGCATTTTAATATATATATATATATATATATATATATATATATATATTTTAGATATGTGCATTCAGAGGTTTCGATACCTCTGAAGTCGCTCGTGCTATTTTATATATATATATACAGTATATATATATATATATATATCTAAATAATTTTAAATGGAAAGTATTAACTGTGTGCTCACTAGCTAATAAAGACAATTACCACAGCTGTATTGATAATAAAGGGCACATCTTTACAATTGTGACAATAGAAAAAAAATTACATTTGAAATGTCCTATTTTAGGCGAAACAAAGAATATAAATTACTATCATGTCTCTTAAATATGATAAAGAATTTGACAAATCAATTAGTCATTTTTGAATATCTTTTTTTATATATGGATTTTTGTTCCAGTAATTTGCAATAATTTGTAACATATGCTTTGTCAGAGTTTCAAAGAAAGTTATCCCTATTTCCTTGTTTAGCAAACCAAACTCTACATTTTACGTCTCATATGTTCTCCCGTTTGCCCATTATTTTTATGGTAAAGACTTTTCATGTAGAGAATGAGTCACATACAGTATAGAGTATTGTAGCTGAGCCGTTAAACACTAATGTCTTTTCAGTTTAAGGGAATGTTTGATAATTGTATCCAAGAAACAAAAATTGTGCTTGCCTGGTAACAACTAGTAAAAATAAATTGCTAAAAACTTGTCAGCAGTTGCCAGATGTCTTTTCCAACTACTGTTTTCTAAATAGTGTAATTTAGTTTTCTGTAAGTGAGTTTGCTTTAATATTTTAGGAGCTAATAGGAACAGATGTGTGATTGCATGGAACTCTGTTCAAACACAAATGTGATTTCCAGAATTTTAGGAGTTGAGTCTCTGTGGAATTGCAGCTTGCCTACAGTAAAAAGGAATGCAATGTCCTCAGCCAAATATTTGCCATAGTCAATAATGTTTGCCACAACAGAAGATCACATTTAATCTAGTATACTGCAAGTCAGCATTTTTTGGGAAGGAAATTCAGTGTATAAAAAATATAAGAATATATATGGGAGAGAGAGATCTATCCAGGTTCTCACAGCATATGGACATAATTCGGTGTTGTGATTTTGCTATGCACTGATAAGTGTTCTGTATACTTGGTAATTATACATTTTCTGGCTTATGTTGCAAAAAAAAAAAGAATCTGTAAAATTTGAGAACCCCACTAAAAACTTTTGTGGTATCTCCATTAAAATATATATATTGTAACAATATTGCAATCTATCTATTATTCAGGTAAATAAATCAGCAATATGTACAATAATAACTCTCAGCTAGTTACCTGCTTTAGACACCTATGGAAGCGGAGTCCTTAAGGATATGTAAATATGTATATTCACATATATATTTATGTTTACCTCTAGTATGCAGAAAAGACATGTGTGAGAATGTGTTTGCATTTTAATCAACTTTCCATTTTACTTTTATAAACAAATTTTCTTTGTTGAAAGCTAAACCTAGGTAGGCTCATATGCTAATTTCTAAGCCTACAAGGCTACCTCTTTTCTTAATGCATTTTGACAGTTTTTGACAGCTAGTCAGTGCTTGTTCTTGTGTGTCATATAGATAACACTGTGCTCACTCCCGTGGAGTTACCTAGGAGTGAGCACTGATTGACTAACATGCAAGTCAGTAAAAAGAACTGAGATAAAGGGGCAGTCTGCAGAGGCTAAGATACAGGGGGCAGAGCAATTTGACATTTTTTCACAGTTAGTCAGTGCTAGTTTATGTCTGCTTATTCCAATGGAGTTATTTATGATTCAGATATGATTGGCTAAAATGCAACTCTGTCAAAAGAGCCAAGATAAGGTACAGTCTGCAGAGGCTTAGATACAAGTTAATCACAGAGGTAAAACGTATATTCATATAACTGTTGGTTATGGAAAACTGGGGAATGGGTAATAAAGGGATTATTTATATTTTTAAACAATAACAATTCTGGAGTAGACTGACCCTTTAACTTGGACTATAGTGTTTCTTTAATAATAATAATAATAATAATAATACTAAGGTCAAGCCACTGATTGGGGACACACAATAAAAGTCAGGTCAGCTGGTCTAAAATAGATCAAATCACTTATTATCCATCTAGAGACAGAATAAACATTTTTTAATTAAGAAAAAAGAAAGAAAATACTACCATTGTGCATGACTTAGTGTGTAATCATACTACATGAAAGGATAATTATAATAAACACTACGCATCCTTAGACAACAGCCCTTTATGTCATTTAACAAGCTAACATTTTGGATTTAAATGACTCAATTAACAAGATAGCCGGGTGGGGAACCTTGTCCACCTTGGCTCGGTGGAAGTGAGCACCATTCACTGCCTGTATTTCAGAATGCACAAGCATATGCTTCTTCAGCCTTGCCATGTGCTGTCCTCCAACCAATTATACAAGAGAAGGGCTTGTCAATCACCCCAGACAAATCCATCCATGATGATTTATTTCTGACACTCCTGATTTGAGGGATTAGGAAATAGTCTCATGATGGCTGCTTCTTTACTTTAAGTTTTTTAGGCTTGCATGAGTGAACCTGCACTGCAATGGTTCTAAGATGCCACCACATCTTGGTAGATGGAGCCACAAAAGTTTACTTTAATTGCATTTTTTTTGTAAGGATTATTAACATAGGAATGTCCAGGCTTCTATTGTTTTGGATTGGAATATTAATTTTGACATCCCCAAAAGTTGTTTGTTATTATTAACGTGTCTACCTCTTTGTAGAGGATAGATTTTAGCTATATAAAATTTAGTAAAAATGTCACTGTACCAATATTTGGCGCCACATGAAGTAGGTAAACTAAATTCTGATCAGTATACAGTGCCCATTTCCCTGCATTATATGATAAACTTGATCCATTAGGCTCTTGGAACAATTTTACTTTGCTGCAATATTTAATGGCTATATTTGTTCTTTTAATGACATTTATAGTCGCTGGCTCCATTTCAAGAAGGGAAGAGAAAATCTGTTGGCACGTAATACCATAGTCATCAATTTTTATAGTACTTTTTTCTGTTGTAGAATTCAGAATATGAATCAGATTTAAAAGACTAGTCAACAAGTGTGATAAAGCAGAAATAAATTTAAGTATGTTAAAAAGCTTGATTTAGAATATTTTCAGGGAAAAAAAGCGTTAGCTTTTTTTCTAACGTCTTACAAATCTTACGCTTTATTGTTGGCACCTATAGCTCAGTTAAACAGATAAATTTGTTGGCAGGCAAAATGCCATCCTAGCAGATGGGCTGGAGATAAGTATCGAAGATGTCTTGTTCAACATGAATCGCTGAAAGCAAGAATATCAGACATAATTACAGCGCCTAATTTTAATTGTGGGTTCCTACAATCAGAAATACTTTGTCATAAACCCTGTAATTTGAAAAACAGCAAGAAATGAACAAAAACCGCAGATAACTACTTCTCTATAATGAATTATTTGATATTTTCATTCTATCAAAGAATGAACTTTCACAGCTGATTATGCTGCACTGTGCTTATAATAAAAGATTAATCTTCCTCTACATACGACAAAACATTAGTAAGTTGTCTGCTATTCAGTTATTCTTAAACTTTAAAGTGTTATTTACTCATCCCAATTTGACTTTAATGATTTTGGGTATCAGGGACCTGAAATTAAAGAATATAAATTTTAACATGCATCAAACAATACATCGATGTCACCACTTAAAATGTAAAGGTACACTAAAGTCAAAATTATACTTACAAGATTCATCATTAGAAAAAAAAACTAAACAAAAACAAAATTTCCAAATTACTATCATTAGCAAATTTGAAAATTAAAAATCTACTGCATATTTGAAAATGAATAAGTGACATTGCATTATTATTATGCATTTGTTGAGTATTCAATTCTACCATATTTCATGGTTCTGTAATCTCTGCATGAAATGGAAAATAAAACATTACAGATATTCTTATGAAGATAAAAATTAATACATTCTAAAAATTTTTTTTAAATACATTACATAGTTCTTCAAATAATTGGCTACTTTGGGTAAAAAAGTCAACATATTTATCGTATTCCCTTTTCCGTCCTTCCTTCTTTCCTTCCAAAAAGGGAACTAAAATTGAAATCAAAACTAAAATAGCATCAGTTCTATACTTCTTATGAATGTTCATTGGATGGTACTTCCTGCTTACAGTAATTTGCCAATAAGCATTGGTTGATATCCAATTACCATGAAAGAACTATCAGCCAATGTGCATAACTGATTAATGCCTTTATTAGTTTCAATTTTAAAGGACACTAAATTCAAACGTAATCTTTCATGATTTAGATAGAATATGCAATTTCAAAATATTCAATTTACTTCCATTTTCAGTTTGTGCTTGTTATACGTGCACTTTCTTGGACACCAGCTCCCACTGAGCATGTGCAAGAACTCACAGTGAATGATTGGCTGATGGCTATCACATGATACAGGGGGCAGCAAATGGGGAGAAAAATAAATTTGTCAGAAAAAAATAAACTGCTTATTTTCAGAGTAAGTGAAATATGTGGGAGCATATGTGTCTCTCCTTTATACTTAGAACTATGTATAGCTAGATAAACAGCTATTAAAGGGATACTGAACCTAAATTGTTTTCTTTCATGATTCAGATAGAACATGCAAGTTCGGCACCTGGGCTGCGCTTGTTGATTGGTAGCTAAATCTAGCCACCAATCAGCAAGCGCTACCCAGGGTTCTGAACCAAAAATGGGGAAGATCTTTCATTGCTGTTTTTTTCAAATAAAGATACCAAGAGAATGAAGAAAAAATGATAATAGGAGTAAATTAGAAATATGCTTAAAATTGCATGCTCTATCTGAATCATGAAAGTAAAAAAAATTGTGGTTAGTATCCCTTTAAGCTGAAATTTGCCTTTCTAAAATTGCCAGTACTGAGGAGATTTCTTAAATAATCTCAACAGAGCAAAGAGCTTGAGATCATTGGATGAGACCTTAAAGGGACATGAAACCCAATTTTTTTTCTTTCCTGATTTCGATCGAGCAAAATTTCAAACAACTTTCCAATGTACTTCTTTTAACCATTTTTCTTCATTCTCTTGGTATCTTTTGTTGAAGGGAGGGAGCTAAGCTTCAGACTATGCACGTGACTATAGCACTATATGGCAGCAGTTTTGCAAGAATGTTATACAATTGCAAGGGCACTAAATGACAGCACTTTTTCCTGCCATGTAGTCCTACTCACTAGTGCACGTTACCTACCAAGGTATCTCTTCAACAAAGAATACCATGAGAACAAAGCACATTTGATAATAGAAATAGAAGTAAATACAAAATATTTTTTTTAAATTGTGTGCTCTGCTTGAATCATGACAGAAAAA
>CAJPDP010123304.1:0-13418 GCA_905336975.1 Bombina variegata variegata | reverse complement strand
CCGTAAGTCACTGGCGACTCCAGAAATTTGTACTTACGCAGATTTCTGGACATCGCTGGTTTGTCAGACTTACGGCACTTTAGCCTCTGACGGCGCCGTATATAGGATAGCTCGAGTTGCGAGCTGAAACTGCGGGCGGCAGGGGTTCCCTTGCTTGCGCCGAAAACTACGCCATATATTGGATCTCGCCCCAAATTTGCTTTGTCCTCTAGGTATTCTTTGTTGAAAGCTAAACCTAGGTAGCCTCATGTGCTAATTTCTAAGCCCTTGAAGGCCAACCCTTTTTTCAATGCATTTGGCAGTTTTTCACAGCTAGAGGGCGTTAGTTTATGTGTGTCATATAGATAACAATGTAACCACACCTGTGGAGTTACACATTAGAGGTCACTGATTGGCTAAATGCAAGTCTGTCAAAATAACTGAAATAAGGGGCAGTCTGCAAAGGTTTAGATACAAAGTAATAAGAGAGGTAAAAAGTATATTACTATAACCATGTTGGTAATTCAAAACTGAGGAATGGGTAATAAAGGGATTTTCTATCCTTTTTTTACAAAAACAATTCTGGCGTAGACTGTCCCTTTAAGAGAAAACAATAAAGGAGAAAAACATTAATAAAAGAGTGTGATAAAAACATATATAATTTAGTGTGTTTCAAGTTCTACCTTGATCTTAGAAATTAGATGCTTTGTGGAATTATATGTTGACTGCAGTCTCTGTGTAGCTGCATGCTACACATGAGATCTACTGCATTTCAGCCTGTGGCTGTTAGATGAAAAGAAGGATGTCTATTGATTTGTTTAATAACCTTAAAAAAAGGTTAATGAAAGCAAAGCTTTTAAAATAAATGTGAGCATATCTGAAATAAATATTTATATGTTTCTGAGAAAGTGGTCCCTAAGGTCTAATAAACATAACATGATATATGTATATATATATATATATATATGTATTCCTTGACAAGGAAGCTTACATATATCCCAGAATTGGATCTGCCCTTGCAGAGTCTGCCAGTTTGACAAGGATCAGCATATGAAGATAATATAACAGAATGTCAGCACTCAATGGATTTTCCCACATATTCACAATATATTAAACTGATGTTTTGTGGCAGCGGATATTCATATTTCCCTTCACAAGAAGAGGTAATGATCCCCAAAATATCACTTAGCGACACAGCATTTTACAGCACTATACAAATATATATATTTAACTTTTTTTGTTGTTGATAATTTGATATTTAAAACTTAAAATAAATCATTGAATGGAGCCATTTAGCTAATGTTTGAACTAGATAATATATTGAGAAGCTTAAATGTCATACAGTCACATTTAGATATTAATTATCCCTTTCAAACGTTTTTGACATGAGGGGGAGTTGTTAAAGCAGGACTATATATGAATATTTTGTGACTGACTAATTCTCCCACTTAACAGGAGTTTCTAATAACAATATTCTTAAAATGACAAATTGTCATGTGAGTCATTGTATTATAGTTCAGCGTTACAAAGTCAATCCACCAAACATTTTGAAAAGTTAACATTGCACAAACCTAGCAATCATTTGTGAGCAAAAATCACCTTGAGATAAACTACAATCATTTTTCTTTTATCCCTTTTTAACATATTAATAGCTTGAAATATCATGTTACCCCATGCAACAGATTAAAACAAATTGCAAATACCCAAAAGTGAATCTTGAAGCAATTCTGTTCTCTCCTTTGTGACTCTTAAAAATCAAACACACGTTCTGCTTCACTTCTTTTATTGTTTTAGCTAGCTATGTAGGATTTGGGTTTCTCCAGAGATATACAAATATTTTACCTGCAGCTTTGCTGAATACAGAACAGTTATATACAGAAAGAAAAGACGATATTGGTTTATAATCTGTATGTAACTTGTATTAGAAGAAGGGCACTGCAAGATTTCTATTGTTTTAGTGTATATATTTTTGTGCTTAAAGGGACAGAAAAGTCCAAAAATGTTATTGTTAAAAAATATAGAAAATCCCTTTATTTAGCTTTCCCCAGTTTTACATAACCAACACTGTTATAATAATATACTCTTTACCTCTATATATGGCACACATGAACAAACAATACATGTTAATAGCTATCTACAGTCAGACTGTGAGATAAGAGGTGGACTACAGAGTCTTAGAAATCAGCCTATAAGCCTACCTAAGTTTAGCCTATAACAAAACATATCAAGAGAAAAAAGCAAATTTGATAATAATAGTAAATTGGAAAGTTGTTTAAAGTTGTTTAAAGTTACATGCCCTATCTGAATCATATAATTTTAATTTAGACTTTGCTGTACCTTTAAATGTCAAACAGTAGATCTGGAGGGAAAAAAATAGATATTGATTGTACACAATAAATTCATTTTAATATGAGTTACATATTGGAATTCCCAATAGTAACCAAAAATATGTATTAGATTTTGATATATTAAACAAATTATGAAATTGTATCTGAACTTAAAAAAAAGTGAGAACAACTATTCTATTGCTGTTAATACATGTAAAGAAAATGGTTTAAAATAAAGTGAAATACATATTTTTAACTTACAACATTATTTACAGAATACTGAAAAACACATTGGTTTAAAGACATTAAGGGGATATAGGGCCCTATTTGTCAAACATTTACCAAACACCGGACAGACAAGGTGCGCATCCGAGAATTTTGTTCACCCAGCATTTACCCCAGGATGATTTAACTCTACCTCCTCAAGGCCACAGCTACTTTTCTTTGTATCATTTGTTGAAAATCATACATAAGTCGTTTCAGGAGCAGCAAGTACCACTGAGAGCTAGCTGGGGATTTTAGATTATACACATTTGCCTTTGTTACCAGATGTGTTCAGCCATGTTCCAAAAGTGCATTGCTGATATTTATTAGGACTTTAACTATGTGTTTAACCACTGTGCAGGTGCTAAACAAATAAGTAAATGCCCTAAAGCATTAGAGCTTGTTTTGTACTTTTATGTCACTTTGATTTTAAGAAGATTACAATGAAGGAAATGTTAATTAATCTAAAAAAAGAAAAAGTATAGACAATGGAAACATGAAAAACTTTCATTTTAAACATGAAGCATACATCTACACTTTATTCTGTGCCTTCTAATGCTTTGGCTCTAGGGACATTTGAAAAGTTTGTAAAGATTTATTGCTTAAGAGTGACAAAGACTACAGAAGGATAACATCATATAGAAGGTTAAAATGAAATCCAAATGGATTATGTATTACAAAATGTAGGCTACTTCAACAGTTTCAAGATTTGGGGATTTAGATGAGAAAAAGTATGAATATTTATTTTGACAATTTTCCAAATATATATAATTAAATATATAGCACATATATAAATCTTTTGATAAATCTTGTGGAGGCCTATAATATTTTATATTGGCTCCCTAATGGCTTACCCTTATCCCTATGGAGATACATTTCTGAAGATGCATGTAATTAGATAACCTTAAATAAAATATGGTTAAAAAGTTAGAAGATGCTCATATAATGGATAATGTATGCAGTGTTAACATAAAGTCCACTGAAAATGTCAAACATTGATTTTACAAACTATAAAACTGCTAAGCATAAAATGGGTCTTGAAACCTAGGTAGCTTAAACGAACAGTGTATACCAGTAATGGCGAACCTTGGCACTCCAGATTTTAGAACTACATTTCCAATTATGCTTAGGCATTCTGAAGTCCAGTCATGTATCATGGGAAATGTAATTTTGAAACATCTGGTGTGCCAAGGTTCTTTATCACTGGTCTATACCTTATTCATCTTAAAGTCTTACCTTAAATTAAGATGCAAATGGTCTCCTGCACCCAAAAGTTATTTAAAAAAGAATATAGTTTCTGGCCACTTTGAAATGACCATCAAACTCCGCCTACTAATGACATCACAATCCGAGCTGCGTCTGGGCTCTCTGATGAATAGCATTGACAGTCTCATGAATCCAACTAGTGAGGCTTTTGTCATTGGACGCTATATGCAGCTTGGATCATGATGTCATCAGTGGGCATAGTTTGGTGGCCATTTCAAAGTGGCCAGAAACGATTTTCTTTTTAAAATAACTTTTTTACCGTTCCTGCTGCATGATATAGAAAGAGGTGCAGGAGGCTATTTGCAGCTTAATCTAAGGTAAGACTTTACAATGACTCAGGTGTAGACTGTCCCTTTAAATTGGGGTGGTGTTCTGTCTACTTTGTATTCAAATATAAATAAATCTTGGTCTTTTAACCAAACATATACGTATCTCTATTATGGCTTCTCTCACCACCACTACTAGGATGCAGTTGACCAGCCACTACAAGCTGACCTTCGCCCCTTCCCCTCACTTGCCAAGCCTTTATAAGGTGTTCAAGCACACTTACCCATCTCTATTAACCTAGCACATTCCCTGCCACCCTAATGCCCCCTGCCCCTCTCACTTACTGTGCAACTAGCATTACTCTTACTTGATCATCATTCAGGATTTTCCATTTACTTTGCAACAACAATAAAAAAAGAACACTCACTGTAGGATTCACTTTGAAACTAACTGGCTTGTTCATGTAGATTTGGCTTTTGTCCAAATTAAAATAATTATTTACAGCTGTACACATTTAATGACAACACCACATTGATGTATGAAAATGTATTTTTACAGGTTGATACATATACTTGGTGGTTTTCTAATGTTATCATTTAATTATGGAGCAGGAAGTGTTTGGATTTTTTAACGTTTTTAGTATTTTTTATTGAGATTCAAAATAGATATACAAAGCATATCAATGTATACAAAATATATATTGACAATATATCTCTTTAAACAATTTAAGAAAAAACAACACTAGTTAAACATAAGACTGGTTTAAGGTATATAATAGTCGCATATAGTGAATCTCAAGTTTTCCAATTTTAATGAACCAGTTCAATTATATTACCGAGATAAAATAACCTCCTTAAACTATTGAGGCCACTATAGGGTTTAACAAACCGGTCATTAACAGTATAAAGGAGGGAGTAGTACTCGTGGTAGACTTTGTATAATGGTAGTATAACATATAAAGGGAGGTGACTGTAAATGAAAGTATAGTATATAATGTCTATAATATCGGATTAGAGGTAGGTTACTGGGATATAGTTTCTTTAGTTTACCAAGTAAACCAATACCGGGGGGGGGGAGATCTAATGGTAGGCCACAGTAGATATGACCAATATAATTAAAACCAAGTTATGTTATGGCAGAATAATGCTTAAATATCAGTGAAATATAATAAAGGAGGGTAACTTAGGGAGAGACAATTCGTAGTGCACACTGTCTATTCTCAAATCTCAAACAGAGAAAGTAGCGTACCCACTAGGTATTTTCAGCATATGGTATACCTACTAACCAGATAAAATGTCATAAGATAAATACAGATTAGCATATTGTGTGCATCCTAAATAGAAAAGACATAGCCTAGAAAAACCTAGCTAACCATAGGTACAAGGATACATTATATAATTTATATTTCAGCCCTGTTAAGCGCTTTAGGGAATCTACTATGCAGTTATCAGGCTTTAGTACAGCTTTGTAAGATCTTGATGATTATTTAGCTGTCCCTTCTCAATGAGATAAGAGCGTATAGTTATATAGTTCTAAAATAGGAGACTATATTTAGCTATATAATGAGAGACATCCCAAGATAGTATGTGATTACAGCATAAAAATAAACCAAGATAGGCCGTCCTGGCCGCATACAACCCACCTTCATCTGTGCAAGATAATAATACAACCACTAGGTATAGTGCAATAACATTGGGTCTCTATAGTTAGGTTTAGGCATATACAGGCTACATAACTATATAAACATCAACAACCATCTAGTATCCAAAACATTGTGACTGCCATTTAGTGCACAAATTTAGCTAGGTACAATAATAAACAGTAACTTGGTGGGATATATATTGTAGAATCTAGTGCCAACTACCTTACCCTGGATTATATGAAACAAACCATGGGAGAAATAGTATTATGCATACTGTCCATAAAGATGTGATGTTACGGGAATGTCTATCCAATCCCAGCCTTCTACCAATTCAGGCCGGTCTTCATCTGTATTTAACTGTCCTGTTCCGAGTCCATAAAAATGAATCCATTTGAATTGCCTTTCTTACATGGCTGTAGTACAACTTATCTAGTCGGCTGTTATTGCTGAGGTTTGTTTTCCCTATATGGGCATTTGCATTCTGTGGCTGCAGGGAGTCTCCAGATCCGCTGTCTGCCCTCTACGGGGACTCCATTAAGCTGGGCGGGTCTGCCAGAGCGGTCAGCCAGTGTCGGTCATCCCAACTACGCATTGCCGTGATCTTCTTTTCGTTCCTGAGTGTCCATTGACTGGACTTGAAATGGGCACACACCCCACTCATGGAAGTCCTCTGCCTCTCCTGTAGAGTGTGCTACTAGAAATCCACATCAAGCAGCCAGTACCTTGTCTTGAGACGGATGTGTCTCACTCTTCCACATAGCTGTCATCTCAGGGCCTATAGAGACATGGCCAAGAGCCTTTATCATTTTGTATTGCAAGTCCCGCAGGAGGGTTCGTATTCATGTCGTAATATCTCCCATGCTGTCCACTATTGATCCACTATAGTTGTAGTGGCTTTTCCTAGTGTATTGGTGAAAATATAGATGTGACGGCCTATGCTTCTGGAGCTGCAGCAAGCGTCCACGTGGTCGGTCTTTAGCACAAATGTCAGGAGGTATTCGCGTCTCAGGCTCTAAAAATTATTTAAAAGTATTATTGGATGCTATTTCTTATGAGAAGCATATAACAATACCCAGAAATTGCTATATTCTATTTATAAGTCTACAAAAAGATGTCTTAGCATGAGCTCCTGACATGCACGTCCTGTTGCTTAGGTAGTTGGCTCGGCCCCCCCCCGGATTTGTTTACATTTTGATGGCTTATGAATGACTTAATTATCAATGACTTCATCATCAATGTGTACATTGTCACTGAGAATAATAAATTATTATTAGGTGCAACTGTTTATTTATAAGGTGAAAAATCAAGACATGAACAAAAATTACTACACATTGCTTAAATCTGCTCACTGAAAGAGTTTAGAATAAAAGTGTTAATTGAAAAGCCTTATGGGTGAGAAGGCATAGTAGGGGGTTTTAAGTAGCTGTTGTGGAGAATTGTGCTGAGGCTGTGACTACTGTGCATGGGAGTGTTGAGGAGCAGGCTGGCCAGGATTATGCCTCTTTTTAGAGTGAATGGGCATCCAGCACTGATAGTGCTGCAGATTTTGTGGATGGGAGGGTGGAATTTGGGTTGCCAGTAAGCATGGATGTTGCGGTGCTTGTGGGAATGGATGTAGAGGTGCAGGGTGAAATGTCTAGCAGGGTGGTGTCTGCACTGCAACCCAGGGTACTCCTTCTTCTGTATGTGCTTTACCAGAAAGAGCTGTGGGGAATGTGATGGAATCCTGGCGTCAGCAAAAATGACAGCATCCCAATGGACCTATTTTGTGATTGTAGGGAGTTTCTTCACTATCAAGAACTGCAGCTCCTAGTGCTGCACAGGCAAATGGATCTTCAGCGGCAGCTGGGCCGTCAGCATCTACTGCAGCAGCTGGATCATCTTCAACCTGTAAGTTGCCTGGGGACTGTTAGGTGACAGTGACTCTTCTGGGTCAACTAGCTCTGACAGTAACAGTTTCCTAGAGTTGCTAGGAAAAGGACAGATATGGATGTTCTGCATGATTAAGAGGCTGGTAGCAGTGCATAATAGGCATAAGGGCACAGCCTTGGAGACTAGGGTCTCTGCTGGCAAGTGTTGCAGCATAAGTGGGGCTTTTCAACCTGGGATGGCTAGGAAGGTTACCACACATGGTGACACTTTTCCCTGTTCAGTACCCTCTCCGCATTGGCACCTGAAAGCAAAAGTCATGGGTAAATTTGTGTGTCAAGAAATGTAAACATCTTCAAGCTGCCTGCAGAGGCGTACAAGGCTAAAGAACTTAGATAGGATGGAACTGGCACCAAAATAGCACCCAAAACCTTTGTCAAATGGCAAATGTGTTTCAGGGTGCTTGCATCCTTATACCTGGAGAATAGGTTTGACCAAGATATTGCAGTCCGCAAATATATGGGTACAATTCATTTGATCCATCATAGGTATAGAGAAGGAGCATAGCGGTACTACGACCCACTTGCTTAATGTTGGTGCAACTAACATGCACCTGTGGTCATGCCTGGGTAAGGAACAGCATCCGTCTTCCCCAGCAAAACCAAGACCGCCTAATGCCAAAGCAAATACAGGGATTAAGTGCAGGGATATAGGGAGTTCTGGTGCTTTAATGACAAGTAATGTGACAAAAGTAGCACTTCCTCCTTTCATCAGGTGTAAATGTAGTGCAGTGGACCTCATCCTGGTGTTGACTGTGCATGCAGGCATGATTCCACTGATGGTAAAGGAGTACCAAAACTGCAGCTAAGCTGGACATGTTTAGACCTTGTTTGGCATTCTATACTAACAAGGAAGCTGCAGCATTGCTCTTTAGGGGCTTTATCTAGAGATTTTCTATTCCCATGAGTTGTTAAGGACGTTTTCTCTCACACACATTTTAAATCAGAGTGCGAATTCCCTAGCATAGTAGAAAAGTTGAATAAGAAAATTGAAAAAGTGGAAGAATAGGAGTGCCATAGGCTAAAGTCTACTAACAGGGCTAGATTAAACCTGCAACATTTGACATTGCAGTGGGCCACTAAAAATGGTTACCTGACAAATGGTAATGGAAAAATAAAAATAAAAATATAAAAGATTAATATAAATTATAAAAACAGAATATTTATTGTTTAAACAATTAGCTCAATCAGGTTAAAACATATACAGATAGGTTATGAACCAAGTGTATCAATAGACAATTTCCTATGTGTCTGACACCTAAAGGTGCAAATGATAAGTGCCAGATATAGGGAATAGCAAATATAAAACAAATTAAGGCATACATACAATGTTGCAATAAGATTTATACAATGAGATTGGGTAGTAGTCGACGCATTTCAGCCTGCAAAGGGCCTTTCTCAAAACATAAGGAGGTGTATGCAAACAAGGCAATATAAATATATCACCTACCAATCATTATTCGTTAAATAAGGAGAGGAACAATGGCAAGCAAAAAAGTTTTTTAGCGGCAATCCTCCCCTTATTCAATGAATAATGATTGGTAGGTGATATATTTATATTGCCTTGTTTGCATACACCTCCTTATGTCTTGGGAAAGGCCCTTTGCGGGCTGAAACCCGTCAACTACAGCATAAGGATGCTTGTATTCTTCCCTGGTGAGTTAATTCCCTATTATACTCACTTTGTTAGATGGTTTTTGTATTTGTTTTTATTTTTATTTTTATTTTTACAGGCTGAGCATATCCAGGTCCCACAACTACTGGCGGTTCTACCAAGGCTGTTGCAGCATTATTAAGAACACTCTTTAGGATATCTTTTCAGGACATTTCCAAGGACTTTATTCAGGGTCCTCTCACTTCACATTATTTAAGTAAAGACTTTCATGCGATCACTAGAAGTCATTATTAGAGGCACCCCTTTTTATACACGTGTATAATTTTTTCTTACCAATTTTTTCTTACCCCTTTTTTTCATACACTTCTTCACTTTCATATGTTTTGCCCTAGGAGGGGCGTTTATTCACTTGGGTACCCAATCTCATTGTATCAATCTTATTGCAACATTGTATATATGCCTTAATTTGTTTTATATTTGCTATTCTCTATATCTGGCACTTATCATTTGCACCTTTAGGTGTCACACATATAGGACATTGTCTATCAATACACTTGGTTCATAACCTATCTGTATATGTTTAACCTGATTGAGCTAATTGTTTAAACAATAAATATTCTGTTTTTATAATTTATATTAATCTTTTATATTTTTATTTTTCCATTACCATTTGTCAGGTCACCATTTTAGTGGCCCACTGCAATGTCAAATGTTGCAGGTTTAATCTAGCCCTGTTAGTAGACTTTAGCCTATGGCACTCCTATTCTTCCACTTTTTCCCACGTAGTTAGTTGGAACCTTTGTTAGGAGGTCCCTTTATAGTGAGCCTGTTTACATTGCAGTCAATTCCTTTTATCTTTTCCGGAATAAGAAAATTGAGCTGGGCAGGGTTCTTGAATCGTTCATGGATCCTCCTTTTCCTGATTTGGACATTTCAACCCTTGAGTGGTGTTGAAGCAGGAACAAAGGGAAAAACCACCTCCTTCCCAAGAGCAGATCTGTGAAGTATCAGTCTGTAAATGAAGCACTGAACTTTTCTGGCCAAACTCGATTTTGAGTAAGCATTTCAGTTGCTATCTATTTATCCTGATTCATTTCACCTCATGGGAATAAAGTTTAGAGGGGGTTACTATGTAGACAGGTGTCTTCCAATGGGGTGTTCTGTGTCCTGCACCTTCTTTTAGGCATTTAGCACTTTCTTACATTGGGCATTCATGGCGGAAGCAGAGGTAGCTCACTACCTCAATAACTTCTAGTAGGCCCAGCAGAATTGGAGGAGTGCACTAGGTTTATGGAAGTGATGAAATTGCAAATGGATTGCTTCAGGGTTCCTCTTGCTGAGGGGAAAAAGGCAAGGTCCTTGTTATTGGCTGACATTTCTCTGCATTGATGTGGATGCTGTTGTCTCTCTTTGCAGACTGCCTGAGGACAAGGTTCAGAAGTTGCTGACTGTGGTTCCTGCAGCTGGGGCAGCTACTTCTCTTCCCCTGTGGGATCTTCAGTTACTTTTATGGCTGTTGAACTTCATCTATGGGGAGAGTGTTTAACAGACAGTTGGAGGAGCCATTTAAAGGTATTAGGGCAGGTGCAGGGTTAATGATGAGATGAGGGCTGATCTGTTAGTGTGCAAGCTTTTCTTGAAGTAGTTTAATGAAATGATGCTGTGGAGATTAACTCCATTGCCCAACCAAGTGATCCACTTTTCATGGGGCATACATTAAAGGATTATGGAACTCCTTGGCCTGATTCCTGAGTTATGCACACATTTATTCGGAACTTTACGCTGTTGGAAATGTTTTCTATAGTGGTAGCAGTAGCTTTTTGGGGCAGGAGGCTTGCAGACAGGTCAGTGATATTTTGGACAGAAAATCTCAGCGTGGTTCACACTATCAATCACTTATCTGTATCCTCAAAGAATGTAGTTAGAGATCGTGTACAGAGAACATAAAAGTGTTTTTGATTGAAATACTGCTGTTAATTTTGTCTTCATTCAAAGTAAAGAGAATCTTAATTTGACACATATGATTCAAGCAGGAGATTAGAGCAGAGTTTTTAACTGAACTGGAATGGCTTTGAATTTTCAAGCCCTACAAAATGTCATGCAAAGCTAGTCACACACAGAAATTTTAAATGGTTTTTATTAGGGTCTTTGAAAGATAATTTAAAACAGAAAGGTTATACTGATAAAATATTAAATTAAGCATTGTATTATGTGATGTATACATTACTAAAGATGGATCAGCTTATAAAGACAAAAAATACAGAGACAAGAAATTATGATTTTTACTCATTAGTAGCTTTGGTAAAAAAATATAAAGAGTTTAAATCAAATGTTACAAAAAAATGTAAAAGATTAATAGTCATATTAGGTGTACTCATACATTTGTACTACTCCCTGAAACCCAAGTGCAGGAAACAATACATACTTCAAGGTCTGTCAGAGAGAGGGTACAAGGACATATTAATCTTATCAAACATAAACGTGAAGAACATTCTGTCTCTAGGGATTTTAAATTATAATAAGAACACAAAAAATGTGACATATGCAATTATATTTAAAATAAGACATGACTGGACAGGTTGGAGGTTTCATATGCCATTGTTAGAAATTAAAGGTGAATTAAAGATATGATATAGAGACTTCAGACATCAAAGGCCTACATTTAAAACACATTATATTAAAATATTCTATTCTAGTAGACTATGTAAGCAGAGATAACACCTCTACTGTCTTAAAACATGCTGAGGGTGAAACAAGTTGATGAAACCCATTTTAGGACTAGATTACAAGTTGAGCACAAAATATCGTTTCTGTGAAAGTGAAATTTGCGCACAACTTAGTATTACCAGAGCACGCATATGTGCACTAGTATTACAAGCAAGGTGCAACACGTTAGTATTGCACAGAAGCATTTTGCTCCCGAAAACACGCTTCCATAGGCTTCAAAGGGAGCCTCGTTCTCATGCCATGAGACACAGCATGAGAACCTAGCGCAGCGGAGGTAAGTCATGCAGCGATGGACAGCAAATATAAATATAAATGTATATTAACACATAACTAAATATGTATATACGCATATAAGCATATATATATATTTATTTTTTGGGAACACACAGTCCCCATAGACCACAATCTAAAGGCACTTTCAGTGCCTTTTTTTTTTTACAACCCCACACCCGCCAACTTTGGACCCCAAAAACTGCTTAGTGCAGTTTTAAAAAAAATGCTACATTTTTTTATTTATTTTTTTATAAAGGGACCTAACTTTTTATTTTGGGGGCAATTGCGGGACATTTAAAAAAATAACCAGAAGTCTGACCTCTGTTTAATTTTTTGAGCACTAATTATGACCGCAAGCTTGTGGTAGCAATAACCAGTCAGTTGTAATTGCTGGTTATTTATCACACACCCCGTAAACGGGCAAATTTACCCAATTGCGGACAAACAATGAATTAGCGCTCCACTTGTACTATAGCCCTTAATAGGTGAAAAGTCAGCATACACCCAGGCACATTTGAGGAAATGTACATGAGCATACAAGATGCTGATATAAACCAGAAACCTTGTACATTTGCATTTTAGTATAGTGAGATGTCAACCACTTACATTTGATGCAAGTACATTAAAAAGATGGATTTTAAAAGAAATGAGAATAAGCTTGCTTTTCAGAATATAAAATTTACTGGATTTCACCCATACTAGGCTAGATTACAAGTGGACAAAGTATTACAATACTTAGGTAGCGCCACAAAGAAAAAAATATATATCAATTTTGCCAATTCTCCAGGGGAGAAAAAAAAAAAAAAAAAAAGAGAGGTCCAAAAAGCTTGTGATACTAATACAAAAGTGCCATCAAACTTTTAACACACATATACAAAGGCAGAAAAAACAGGTGTTGATACAATAAGATAATTTAAAAGCACCACCAGGTATATCCACAATTAAATATGGGTAAATAGTCCTATGGGTTGCAAAAGTCTCATTTAGTGTCTTTTCTTAATAAGTGATATGTAAAAAAAAGAGAATAGTAGATAAGGTCAGATAAGCCTTTAAAACTCCCTTTTTAGCGATGTTCCTTTTTTCTTTTTCTGGTGTCCTCCATGCAGCTCCCTTCCAATCACTGGTGTGAT
>CAJPDP010123303.1:0-13997 GCA_905336975.1 Bombina variegata variegata | reverse complement strand
TGTATTATTAGTACTCTCAGGGGGGTAATGATGATAAAATGTATTATTAGTACTCTCAAGGTAATAACATGTATTATTAGTATTCTCAAGGTAATGAGGATAAAATGTACCAAGATCTAGATGAAAACTTGACTGTATAAGCATCCTCAATTAAAAACAGATCCTACACAGAGGTGGTTCAACTAAATAAGTAGTGCCGTTGGTCCCTCTCTTTTGCTTATAAATTGTTGGTTGGAAACCTATTTCTAGGCACAAATCAGAGCACACAATATATTAAAGATAAGTGATTAATCAATCATTGACGCATACATATATTAAAAATGTCCTCTAAATGGGAACAAGATAGACAAAGCAGACAACACAAAAGAGAAGCAGATTTAAATGAAGTATTCAAAAACCCCTCCATAATCCCGTCCAACAATAAGGACATAATGAACATAGCTCTTAGCGATATTCATAAACTAATGTATAAACATGACAAATTGTGGTGAAACCACCACTTTTTTGAGAAATACTTGGAACTCAAATTAATACCAAGAGGGCTTCGGATACAACTATTTCCCTCTTTTGAATTTCGTAACCCAGATCATAATAAAGAATGGGAGGAGGCACTCTCAGAGTGTTCTGAAAAGTTGATGAAAATATTAATAAAACATGATAAAGCAGAATATGATGCATTAGACTCAAGAGTGCAAGAACTAAATACACAATTGACAGAATTTGAAAGTCTCACCAATTTTGAACAATCGTATAAACAATATAAAAAAGAATTGGACAAATATGAAAATGAAATAAAACAAACTAAACAAGGTAAACTTAATAGAGACAAAGCAGACTATGCAGATAAAAAAGTTTACAAGTGGAAGAAACGTTTTAATCAAAATCCAACAAATAGACATCCCAAAGTTAATATAATCCAAAGTGATATATCACACACAGAAGGGGAAGAATCAGAAGCACAAAAATCTGAATCAGTGATAGAAACACCAATTACAGACAGTCATATGAGAATCACAAGGGGCAAAAGAAAAGATTTTTTAGAGGCAGGTGCCTCTTCAGGACCAAAAACACCAGAAGAGGCAGGCGGACAACCAAAACGACAAAACAAAAGCCAAACACAAAGCAAATCCAACAACAACAAAAATTGGAAACCCTACCAGAGAGGTCAGAGAGCCCCAAACCCCTTCTCACAAATGAAAATGAATCCATGAGAGTAATTCATCTTTCTCAAAAACTACTTTCTGTGGAGCATACAAATGTGCTTTCTAAGGGAATGTCTTTTTGTCCGACACCTATTCTGGATAAGTTTGAAATTGTGAAAGACATTGCATTATTTGTCAGAAAAATTGCATTAAGAAGATTTTATAATCTAAGACCAAAAGATAGTTCAAGCAATTCTTTAATACATAATTGGGATGAGTAAGATATGAATACCTTAGCAACTCTTGAAACTCTTTTACAGGATAATGAATTAAACGATACCCAACCAGTGTTATCTTCTAATAAAACAGAATGGAGAAAGAAAATTGTAAACAAGTCTAACTTTATGCCCAAACTAAACCAATGTCCACAATTGCAGGTGTTTAACAAAATTGTATGTAAACAATTATTACAAGTTCCAGACAATACTACTCAACAGAATTTGAGCAATAAAGAACAAAAGTCACTTCAAGATATGAAATCCTGGAAGGATGTAATTATAAGAAATGCAGACAAGGGCGGTAACATTGTCATATGGCCATTGAGTATGTATCTAAAAGAGGCTGATAAACAACTAAATGATAAAAGCTGTTGCCAAAAATTGGGATTCAATCCATCTAAAATTTACTTGAACAAATACATTACAATGATCGATAAAACCAGATTTGACAACATAATAACAACTAAGAATTTCAATTCTTAAAAGTCACAAATCCAACTACCGCTACTCTTTATCTAATTCCAAAAGTCCATAAAGATATAAAACACCCTCCAGGATGCCCAATTGTGTCTGGCATCAACAGCCTGACAGAAAAGGCAAGCCAATATGTGGATTTTAGATTAAGGGGATATTTGTCACATATCACATCATATGTACAAGATACAACAGATGTACTGTTAAGACTGGAAAATGTACATCTCTCCCCTGTAACCTGGTTAGTAACGGCAGATGTGGAGTCGTTATACACCTGCATTGATCATAATTTGGGCATTGAAGCTGTGAAATGTTTTCTCAAAATGGGATCAGAAGAGGATCCTTTACATGATGATTTTATAATACAGTTATTATATTTCATTCTCAATCACAACTTCTTTACATTCAATAATGGCTTCTTTCTCCAAAAGAGAGGAACAGCAATGGGCACGGCAAGTGCTCCCACCTATGCCAACCTGTTTTTGGGATGGTGGGAGCACCTGATCGTGTTCTCAGATGACAACGCCAAATTTTTGGCAAAAATTCCTCTGGATTCGCTACATCGATGATGTTCTGTTCTTATGGGAAGGAAACAAATCTGAACTAGATCAATTTCTTAAGGTTCTGAATTCAAACAAACTCTATATCAAAATGACATATGAAGCAAATACCAGTGCTATTAATTATTTAGATCTTCAAATAAAAAAAACCCAGACTGGAGAACTGTCAATGGATGTATACCGTAAGAAAACTGCAACTAATAGCCTCTTACATTGCTCAAGTGCACATGCACCTAACACAATAAGAGCACTCCCAACAGGAGAATTTCTCCGGATGAGACGTGAATCTTCAACAGATAAAGATTATCAAATCAGAGCAAAAGAACTTTCTGAAAGATTAATAACAAGAGGCTACAGCAAAAGATCAATCAAAAAAGCTGAACATCGTGCAAGATCTTCTAATAGAAGTACACTTTTGGAGAAAAAGGAAAAACCAAAACAAAATGAAATAAGATTCATTTAAACTTATAATCCAAAAAGCAGACAAATAATGAATATACTCCAAAATAATTGGTTCATTCTAAAATCAGATCCCATTTTATCCACAATTCTAGATGACAAAGTACAGTCTGGATAGAGAAGAACAAGAAATCTAAAAGATCTTTTAAGCCCAAGTCATTTTGAAGGAAAGAAAACCATTGGTTCCATTTCAAAAGGATCATACAAATGTGCAACCTGCAGTACATGCAGCTTCATGCTCAAAAAACAAAATATAAAAGACCGTTTCCACAAAATACACAAAATCAAAGAATACATTAACTGTCAGACTGAGGGTGTCGTTTATATTCTAACTTGTAACTGTGCAAAAATCTATGTTGGTATGACGACAAGAAAGATAAGAACGAGGCTATTGGAACATTTGAGAAACATCAAAAATGCCTCCAAAGATTCAACTGAGGGAAAACAGTTAACCTCAGTGGCTCGTCATTTCCTACAGAAACATAATTCCAAACAGTCTGATTTGAAGTGCTACGGAATTCAAAAAATCAAATTGGGAATAAGAGGAGGTAATATGGAGAAAGCATTATTACGAGCGGAAAGTAAATGGATTTTTCAACAAAGTGGACTAAACGAACAGAACAACTTCTCTCCCTTTCTTTAAAAGGTACCAAATATGAGGTATTGGGAGTAAGAACAAGGCTTCTGGATAATCATCATAAATATTTTTTTTTTTTAAAAAGCTACCTATGAGTGTAAACTACAGATAATACAACTGAGACCGCTATCAAGTGATACATATAAAGTTCTTATTTAAGTAATAACTCACTGCGGAGAGAAATTAAAAACGTCCCCTGTTTCTTTCCCATTATTATTCACAAAAGAGATGGTATGGTGAGGGTATGTAAAATCACTTTTTTATTCACATAAAATTAATTAATAAATAACACAATATAATGAATTATATTACATATCAACTATCAACACAAAAGAAAATATATGAATAAAATTATAATTCACCGTTAAGAGAAATTTAAATTTCCATCTTTTTTCCTTTATTATTCACTAAAGAGATGGTATGGTGAGGGTATGTAAAATCACCTTGATGAGATAAATCAACAACCAACACAATTTAATGGACTGTTTTACATATCAATTTTTAACACATATGAAAACACTTGTATAGTATTACACACACAACAACAGGCACTTTATAACAGAAAATTGGTATTAACAGCCAACATACACGCCACTTCTCACAGCACAGTTAGGATTCCCACACAATGTTTTCATTCACAATCACTTGTCTAAACTGGGACCCTCATATACACATTTTTATTTATTTTTCTTAAATGAGACAGTGAGTTATTGTTAATTGAGATTTAACTTTAAAAATCAAAGTCTTATTAAAACGGGAACAAAAGGTAAAAATGTGTTACTTAGGTATATGAACAAGCAGAAATATAGGATGTACATTCAGATAAGAAATAAAGAATACTGTTGGGAACAACTATATATCACAAGCCTTTGTTTACAATTTAGGAGCCAGCAGTATTATTAACCAACCAGAAATTCGGAAAGAACATGAGATCACTAAGATGGGTGTGCGGTAAATCGCTCTCCAATGATCGAAGATAGCCTTTGTTTACTATCAAACATATGTTCAATACCATCGTCCAATTAGAAACTTCGGATATTGACAATGTCACCAAAGGAGGAGTAGTGTTTCATGCTATCCAATGAACGATCCTAGAAAGTATGACATCGAACGGGTGGGTGTGGATTCACACGCTATATAAAGCCGACATCCAAGCGGCGCATTTATCCCTTGAAAAAGCCGGTCCACGGCGAAACATGTCGGGTAGATTAGGGTCTTGGTGAGGAGTCCTAGGAGCTCCTGTGTTTTTAGTCAGCCTTAATGCTATCCTCAAAATTACTGTAGTCATTATTATTAATCTTTATAGATACTCCAATTCAACGATGTATGATACATAATATACTGCACAGACGATGTTTATGTCTAACTCTGAGCATAACTAGAATCCAAAATATAAACCTTGTTATAATGTTGGTAGATAAACAGTGTTAGATAGAATATTATACTGAACAGGTTTGATTGGTATACCTAAACTTTACCGTCTTAGTACACTAAAATGTTGTATTGTTATTTGAATTCTATATAACGTTCTGAGTGACATAAGTTACTATTTAGTTTCTGTCAACATATCGCTTATTTGCAAGAGACTATATGGGGTTTCTTATTATAATTCTATTTAAGCATAAATAAAGATCCATTTGTCAACAGACACATGTCAAGCAAGCATATGTAAACACGGACATAATTGTAAGATACATATACTATTTTTGAATCCATATATAAACAACGACTATTATATGTACAGGGAATCCAACAAATAACCCAAATACATAAATATTAAGAGTAGGAACTCATAATTCTGTACATAAAAGGGTTAAAAATATATACTTGTGTCCGAAGTACCAAAGACTAATATTAGATCAAAGCCAATATGCAGGCGTGATGTTAATGCCAAGCAAATGTTTGAACATAACAAACATCTGAAACACACGGAACATACTCAAAGATTGATCTAATAAATACACTAGTATTAACTTTAAGCTAACAAGCGGGTATGCAGGCGTGATACCAATGCCAAGCAAATGTTCGAACAGAACATACAATTTAAATAGAGTCAAATGCTCAAAGTTTGATCAAATAAATACATTAATATTAACTTTGAGCTGACGTGTGGGTATGACAATAAGAGCTGGTACTCTATAGTCGAACATTATAACGCGATTATAGTGTGTACCAATACTATTCCATTTGGTTCGAATATACAACAATATGTATGAGATTAACATATAGTATCTAACCTCATATCAAGAAGTGCTGAGTAAAACTAACTTACTGTTGACAAACCTACAATATATTCAATCTCTGCGATTTGTTTTGATCATATATATATATATATATATATTGCAACTATTTACTGAAGTTGAACGAGTGTTAATACTTACATGTATACACACCCTAGAGATTTACCATAATTGCAGTATCTATAAATTGATTTGACGGAGGATACTTAAGAGTAATTTTAAAATAATTTTTCCTATCTTATTATATAACTAATAAAAGTTAAGTTTTAATATTCACTTCCACGAGTTCAAAATATACGTCTTGATTAATCATATCTATTTAAAAATTACCACCCAGAGTGCTACAAGTGTATTCTTCTCAGAGCAAGTCTCTTCTTGCTTTCAACAATTTTAGTCGTTCCAATACACTAGCACCAAGATCTAGATGAATACTTGACTGTACAAGCATCCTTAATTAAAAACAGATCCTACACAGAGGTGGTTCAATTAAATAAGTAGTGCCGTTGGTCCCTCTCTTTTGCTTATTTATTTATTATAGCACACTGCTAAATTATTGTAATTATTATGATACACAGAATAACTATTAATAGATCCATTTTTAATGACTGTAGTTTAAACTTTAATGCTTGTTAAATAAAGTTTCTGTGATTTTGATAGACCTTTAAGTGTACTTAATTCAGCATTGAGTGCTTCCAAGTAAATACTTTATGTTAGCACTATCTACCTGTCTGTTTTTCTCTATTACTTGAGCCTGCGTTTCCAGAAATAGAGGCGTTCACCTACAGAGTAGAAATTTTGAAACAGCCATCTCTATTAATAACCCCTTAGGGCATATTTTGTTTTAGTTTACAAGTGCTCTTTAAAAATATATATATATATCTTAAACTATATCAATCTAAACCAGGGTTTTTCAAACCTGTCCTCAGACCTCCATAACAGACCACAATTTCAGGATATCTGAACTGGAGCACAAGTAGAATAATCAGATGATGATCTTGAAAATCTGGCCAGAAATGAAGGCCTGAGGAGAGGTTCGAAAAATTCCCCTGTTCTAAACCATCCAAACCTTTTATAAACCTTGTATATTATATGCCTCTAGATTGTCTATAAAATGAGTTTTGAATTATTGCACCCATGTTTATTATTGTTCAGTTAAGTATATCAATAATATAGCATTTTGGTCTAATTTATTGACCTGTTAATTGACCCTACAACAAGCTATCTAGTAGTACGTGCTTATTTTCTCTTTTAGTTTAATATCAAATATAAATTGTCGTTTATCGTTTTTTTGCCGAATATGAGCCATAAATCCATTTGCATTAATATAATTCTAGTAATAGCAGTTTTGCAAGAATTTTATCCCTTTGCAATAGTATTAAATGGCAGCACTATTTCTAGGTATCTCGGAATCTATTCAACAAAGAATACAATGTGAACAAAGCAAATTTCATAACAGAAGTAAAATGGAAACTTTATTAAAATTAAATGTTCTGTCTGAATCACAAAATATGTTTGGGGGTTTTATATTCTTTCAAGGGCCATATATAAATGTATGGTTATTGCACACGCACAAATAATAATGTCATGATACACTCATGAGGAGTAGTTAATAACTGGACTGGCCATCCAGCAGAGATGTGTGGTTTTCAAGCATTGCTAGGGTTAATCTGAAATGTTTCTTTTTATAACATCTGTGTCTGCTATAGAAGGCATTTATCTGCAGACCCCCCTCCCCCCCTCCTCCTAGTGCCTGGCATCCCTTGGTACTGTGGGTTTAGGACTTTTAAGGAGGGGCCAGGTGGTCATAATTAACAAAGGGTTTGGGGTCTTGACAAGTCCATGGGACAACATGTGAATGAAAACATCTGAAGGAAGTTCCTACAAATCTACTGGAAGCTTAGTGATTTGTGCAGACAATAGGGCCAATTTTTCAAGGGCCAAATGGCCTCTGATGCCCCTGTTTCCGCGTGAGCCTTCAGGCTCACCAAAAACAGCAGCTAAGAAGCAGCGGTCTTAAGACCGCTGCTTCTTAACTCGTCCGCCTGCTCTGAGGCTGCGGACATCAATCAGGTTGATTGACATACGATCGGGTTGATTGACACCCCCTGCTAGCGGCCAATCTGCAGGGGGGCTTTATTTTCACAAGCAGTTCACCAGAACTGCTTGTACTATGTTCAATGCCGACAGCGTATGCTGAGATGATCATGTCGGACAGACAATTTATAAATCGGCCCCAATGTGTTTAGTATATGTCCCATTTTATTTTCAAGAAATGTATTTTTGCATTTATTCTGGTTCTTTTGTATGTCTTCTGTTTTCGTAACTTGGCACTGAATAACCTGCATTTGTCTTTTGTTATTAAAAATATTAATAATCTAAATCTTTATTTGGGCTCTAATAGCTGTAGAAATAGGGTTAAAGTCATGTTACCTAATTGTTAGTCGTGTGAGTTATTGGGTTTACAAGACACCCTTATTCAAAACTCTTGGTGGTGGCAGTAACGTTAATCTGGGGTGGTTTAGGCAGGATTTGGGTATTCATTTTGGTCTCTTTAGGTCCTTTTAAAGGTAAAGGCATAAGGGAAATTGAGTGCTATTAACCCCTTTGTCATGAGATGCAGGACACAGTATAGAAGATACAACTCAATTCTATTGCAGAGCATAGAAGTAACCTACTGCATAACACATCTAGCTTGACAACTACGACACAGATTATAACGGCCCCTAGGCCATGCCCCCTTCCCATTACATCACACCCCCCCCCCACTCTCATCATATCTCCCCCCCTTTTCAAAGAACAAAGCATACACATTTTTTTTCTGAATACAGGAGATAACAAGGTATAAAAGAACACATATATAAATAACAAAAGATACAATCCTGTCTTGGACATCGGGGGAAGACTACCCTAGTCCACAATGACCATGGGATTATTCTGCCCATTCTTCTGGTCACTGCTCTAACTACAGTGCTAAACTCGTAGCAGGTTGGAAGTTTCACAACTCTTCCACTTGACATCATTTTACAAGAACTATCTTCTGATGCAGTAGTAGGTAATTGAGAGTCCGGATAAAAGCACTGAAGCATCCCCGCTGTGGTCTTGCTGCAGGGAAGTTACCCCTCTTATAATAGGGGATCCCACCGGCTGTGGTTCGGAAGCATTTACTCCCAAACTCTCAGGTACTGGCTGAAGATATCTTCTATTTTGGTGTGTGACAGTCCCACCCTCAGTAAGGACTACATATGACCTTGGTTCTGGGGAGAGTCCTACTACAGTGGCTGGGGTCTTCCCTTTCTTTTCATCATCCAGTTTAACTCTGACACTCTGGCCCACATTCAGCTCCTGCAAAGGCCTCACGGAGTGTTTCCTGTCGTAAAAGAATCAGTAGCCCCATTTTGCCTATTCATACCTCCTAAGGACCTCCTCCCACGGAACAGGGGGATGACTGGAACACACCCACAGAAGCTAGAATGGTATGGATCTGTCATCCTAGCATCAACTGTGCCAGTCTGTAACCCGTGGCTTGGATGGGAGTCGCCTTATAGGCTAGGAGAGCTAGGTAGGGTTAAGGTTGCTTTAAAATAAACTGGGTGGTTTGAACTGCCCTTTCGGTCGTTTAATTAGCCTGCAGGTAATGCAGACTTGACGTAGAATGAATGAAGTTTATATTCACTTCTAAAGGAATTGAACTCCATGGAAGCAAACTGCATCCCGTTATCACTCACTAGCTCCATCGGTATGCCCCACCAGGCGACAAACTTTTTTTTTTTTAAATAATTTTTTATTGAAGTTGTTAGAAAGACAAACAGAGATAAAAATAACATAATGAATTCGTCCAGAGATAATGATGACATCCAATCCAGGTATACATTACTATAACGTATCATGTCATAATGTGGTGCGATAGAGGATTTGGATTGAATAAAATGGAACTTCATTTTATAATATGTTATGTATCATATGTTCCCCACAACAGAGGTAATATTCTTCATTATCCACTATCCTTCTGGGCCATAGTATGTGGGGGGGGGGGGGAGTCCAGCGGGCAAGAGACACTCATATTAAGGAGGGGAAAGAGGAGGGGCGGGGCCTGTTAGGGTGAGTCATTAAAGGAATAAGGAGAGTGAAATGAGGATACATGGTGTGGGTGCGAAAGGTGGATAACAAGCAAAAAAGTGAAAACATCCGAATCATATTATGATGTAAAATTTGTGAGTGCTGTGAGGCATATAAGATGATCTTCCTATTACCGTTTACCAGAGGTGTAGAAATCAAATCTAAAGGTCATCATTAATACAATTCCATCGGGAAAAGGTGTCACTATACATCTTTGGTTACTCATGTGACAGGTTCAAGGTTGAATTTAGATAAACATCTTGTTAAAGTATGTTATATCAATTAACAGAGAGCCTATTAGGTCAGGTCTATAAAAATTAAGCATAAAGTAGTATTCGTCATTTGTAGGAGTCAATTAAGGGATGTGTATCAGTCAATTTAATACAATAAGACCCATAAGATACTGCGACTAAAGGCATCACCCTTAGTAGGCCGATGAACTCTTAAGTCAGAGTAATGCAATTGGTCGTCATCTTCAAAATGCAAGGAATATTGTAATAGCTAGGAGTAATTTATTAGGGGAAAGAAATGGTGTATTAGTTTATGGAACTTCTATCCTAAGAGCATAGGGCAGCTGGATAGAGGTGAAGACGTAATATCTGGAACAAGCTCCCCATGCAAATATAACTAGATGGTAAGACTATCCTTGCTACATAACAGGGGTATGGTATATATAAAAAAATATAGTATGAAGCTGATCGTATAAACCCCCTTGACAATGCAGAGAGTAGTAGAATGCTAGTACAACCTAAATTAGGTGGGATATCGTATATAAACAGCTTTTAAACAGAGGAAATGTATATAGTTAGTTTGGAACTGTTCCTAGTGTTGAATAGGGGAACAGTTATGTAAGACACTTGACAACTATAAGAGTAGTCATCTGAAATGGTAGGAAGCTTAAGGCAACGTACCATTCAGGGATGGTAACTATAAGTCAAAACTTTATATGGACTTGTATGATGAGTTTGTTTGTTATCACTGTGCTGTGGCTATTAGAGGGTTAGTAAGGTCTACAGGGAAAGAAAGGTCACACCTCAGTTCCTGGTGTCTGGTCTAAGAATCTAGGATATCAGCCTTGGGTACTAAAATAGCTGTGTCTCCCTGTCTCGGCCGCTGGCTGGGAGAGACCTTCTGATTGTAAACAAAGGCAGAATAGCCTCTCTTAATATCAGGGGTACCCAGATTATACTTTCAATACTTAGATATTAACATAATGGGGAGTCCTAATATATGGGCAGCTAAAATGCAATAAGCCTGTAAAGAGCAATATGAAAAACTATTGGCATTAAAAACCAACTGGCACCTCTCCCTGTCATATGTTATACAGAGTTGAATACTATTAATAAATGATTGTAGTAAATAACCTTAGGTTAGTAAAATTAACCTCTAACTTTCAGCATATAAGAGTGATATATATAAAAAAAAAAGTCATAACAGTAACTTTCTTAAAATAGCTATATAACTCAGAACTGGCAATTCCCGGCCTTTCACAAATTGATTGAGTTAACTAGGAATTAGAGGGCTGTATATGGTATCATGTTAAAGCGTCCAGTGTCTCTAAAATATCAGAAAACATCTTCATGTGCAGACACTTCTGAGATCCACATACCAAGACAACAGAGTTCTGAGGAGCATGCCAAAAGAGAGAGACATATGACTCAACAATCATATATTCCAGTCGTCTATGTTATCAGTCGTGGCGTCAATGACATATTTGTCAAGGAGAGTCCTGGACAATAGGAACCGCAAGCAGCCTAACCAACCCCCGTCTGTATGACACACACTTCAGTACATCTTCGATCACGGGAGCAAACCAGTTTGCAAATTGACAAAATGCCAAGATACCTTGTTGCTTGATCGCACCTGCTACTTTCTACACCCCTAGTCTTTGACAATGATAAGTGTGCGTAGTGAAGGCCATTCCAATGTGGGTTATCCAGGATCCAGTCCAATAGCTTGTAAGTACAGAGGGACTCACCCTCAGTTAAAACCCTGGAGTCAGATAGAAACAAGGGCGGGTGGGTGTCACAGCTTACCTCTACTAGATTAGAAACACCCATATAAATGGTTACATGAGAGATGCGAAGCCTTGTATCTAGAGGCTCAAGGCTGCCCATCTGGAAAAGCAAGCCCTTCTCTTGCAGCTTCTGGATCATTGGCATGCAATCAGCCACCACATGGGTAACGCAGATAGAGGCAAAGAATGCTTCCACTTCCTCAGCCAGGATCCTGAGATGTTCCTTAATGTCGGTGTATATATCAGTAGATATATGTTCACTGTAGGTCTTCATACTTATATTGTGGGTACTTTCGCTCTGTTAAGTTCCTGATCAGAAAGCAAGGTTTCAAATATAAAGTGACAATAGTTTGTAGGTATATTGAACTGACTGCTGGGCTGATGTAGTCTAATTGGGAAACTGTCATCTTGGATTTTTGTTGTTCAGCCGGACCGATGTTGAGGCTTAATTCTTGTGTAGTAAGATGTTGCAGTATCTGCATTGCCTATATGTCGAGTGTAAAAGCTCACTGCCTCCCAAAATTGAGTGGCTTATAGTTGCTAGGAAGTGCTTTTAATGAACCTTCTCTCTTGTGTTATTCTCCTTGTGGAGTTGGAAGATGGCCGCCTTTAAGGGCCCTGGTTAACAACGCCACAAAATCTTGTAGGGTAGCTTTACATCATTATGTCCCACAATCTTCAGGCTTCTCCATTAAGGACCATGAGTTTTTATGCACCCTTTGATGATCAATTCAGCTTAGCTGAACAACCACATGTATAGTTATTTGTAATAGATAGCCGGAGCTATAGTATAGTGCAACCATTCAGACTCTGAGCTGGCCCCGCCTTGCGAACAAACTTTTAAGGCTGTGATGACAGCCAGACTAGTGGTCTCACTTAGGGGTGCGATCTCCAAATACCTGGAATAGTAGTCGATCATGACCAAGTATTTCTTCCCATAGAGTTTGCACAAATCTGCGGCAATCTTCTGCCATGGGCCTGCAGGCAGTGGGGTGGAAATTAAGGGCTCTCTTCTCTGAGTGGGCCGGCATTCCTGGCAAAATGCACATTTTGACATATTTCCTGCAAAGTCAGTACTCATTCCAGGCCACCACACCACAGTATCTGCCCTTTCCCTGCACTTTGTAATGCCCAAGTGGCCTTCGTGAATTCTGACAATGTGTCATGAGATGCAGGACATAGTATAGAAGGTACAATTCGATTTTATTGCAGAGAATAGAAGTAACAGAATGCATTACAAATCCAGCTTGATAACTAAGACACAGATTATAATGGCCCCTAGGCCATGCCCCCTTCTTGTGATGTCACACCCCCACTCTCATCACACCCTTCATGCCCACAATTTCCCCATAGTCACGGGTGGGCAGACAGGCTTAGCCCTCACAAACTGGTGGCTTAGTGGTGGAGATATTTATAGTTTATTAGAGCTATTTTTACAGTACTCAGGTATTTGGGGGATGCAGAACCATAACTAAAACTGGAATTGATCCTCAGATATCAAGCATCAGAGGAGAAAAGAAGGGAGAGAGAGGCTACAGAGAGAGAGAGAGAGAGAGAGAAAGCGGGAGAGAGAGGAAAAGGAGGCTCAAGTGAGACATGACCTGGAGGTTTTGCGGATTAACAGAACCAGCCTGTCTCCCCAAATCAGTAATATTGGGGAACCAATAACATAGAAACCCTGCATGGAGTATTTTCCCATTTTAGAAAAGGACACTGACTTTGATGTTTTTCTTTGGGGCTTTGAGAAAATATGCAAGCAGTATTCGCTGCCCCAAGAGCAATGGGCTTGCTATTTAGCTCCTTACCCGGGATGTATTTGCTTCCTTGCCAGTGAAGGATGACAAAGAATATACAGCCTTATTAAAAAGCTTTAGCCTTACTCCAGAATTCTATAGAAACAAATTTCTGAGTGTCCAGCAAACTACAGGTGACAGCTGCATAGAATATGTCATCTGAGGGCTGCTTTTCGGAAAGGACTGTAAAAGCCCTTTGCTTGAAGTGCTTTACCCTTTGAGTGATGAGCTAAATAGCGAGACCATTGCTCTTGAGGCAGCTGATACTGCCTGCATACCTT
>CAJPDP010123302.1:0-12260 GCA_905336975.1 Bombina variegata variegata | reverse complement strand
TTCGACCGAAGGTTATAGGAAGAGAAAGGAAAAGCTAAAAAGGTGCAGAGGTGACTGAAGTTGTAAATAATAAAAATATAATCTGTCTTAAATTGACAGGGAGGGCCGTGGACTCGTCGTATCGTAGAAGAAATCAATTTATAAGGTAAGCATAAATTTCCTTATCTCAGTGTAAAAGGTCTGTTTTAGCATAAGGTTTATTAATTTAATAATAATATCTCAATCCAGCTTAATATTGAAAGACTTTATCGCTTACTTATGGGTTTATTCTTTAGCAATTATTAACAGATTGATAGACCGTAATCGATGCTTTTAAATGACCTTTTCTTATATTTGAGGAATTATGCGTGTTACAAAATATGTCTATAATAAGTCCGTTCAAATTTAAGGTCTGTTGGCTTAGTAATTCTGTCTTAATCCAGCTTCGATATGCAAGGACTTTATCACTTTCACATAGTGTTATACTTTAACAAATACTAACAAATAGTGTATATTCACACTCTGACCATTCATATTTCTCAGGTATATAGTAGTATCAGTGGATTAAGTCATGCCCACTTTGTAGCATTTTATCGTTGCTGATATCCCAATGTCTGTCTTGAGTTAAATCAGAGTTGATCGTTTTCAAAATGAATTTAAAGCATTACCCACATTACAAGTTACTTAGTTCAGAGACCAAAACGTTATGTTAGCATCTATTTCAAATGTCTACAGTAATTGAAGGATAGCTTAAGGCTAGCTAAAAACACAGGAGCTCCTAGGACTCCTCACTAAGACCCTGACCTTCTTGACATGTTTCGCCGTGAACCGGCTTTATCAAAGGATGATCGCGCCGCCAGGATGTCGGCTTTTTATAGCGTGTATATCCACGCCCACAAGTCTGATGTCATTTTTTGTGGGATTGTTCATTGGGTAGCGTATAGCAGCACACCCTCATTTGTGATGTCATTTTCATTTGGGTTTCTGATTGGATGATGGTACTAACAGCTGTTGGATTGTCAACAAAGGAAATCGCTGTATGCATTTCTATATCGTAGTTATCAGAGTTGTGTTGTTAGACAATATAGTTATATTCTTTATGTTTAATACCTCGTGAGGTTGTAATTTCAGAGTTGAATTATCCTTTGGGGTACCCCGGTATAAACACGTAGTGTATTGCATGTTATACATATTTATTTCTATTCTGTATTATGTCTATGTATCTCTAAGAAGTTTGATTATAACAAAAATAGAAGATATACCTGTTTTTCTTTAAAAAAAAAATAATAAAAACTGTGATAAACTATTGAGAATGTGTTTGAATTATATATTTAGACAGAAATTAATTTTGTTGTATAATTGAGATCAGTATTGTGAATTATTTTATTATCTGGTGATTCGGATTTATATATAACACCTTTTGAATCTGATTTTCCTATATATATATTGCATCATATTTTTTATCAATATAATTGTGATTAGTGTGTATATATTTATATAGTATAAAATGTAACAACATAACTTAGGCTAATTTACCAGCATGCTAAATCAGAATTGTGTAACTAATATGGTGTAAAAATAGGCAACTTGGCCTGTGATGTGTGAAGAAACGGGAGAAGAAAGGAAAAAGGAAAAACAAGATTTATATCCCAAATGGAATGTAATAAGAAGCACTTCCATAGAATGATGTACATTACTTGAATAGAGACACTATCTATAGTGATTTGTGACATTATACTAGATGGAATGTTGTAGGATATTCTTTATGTAATTCTTTCTATAATTTACACTCATTTATGTTTCTATAATGATTTTAATAATAATAGGTTTCGAAAGCATACTGATATTCCTAATACCATATGTAGAAACACCTTAAAGAAAATGAGAGACGTTGTTCTGTTCATTTAGACCAGATGGTTGAACTGTATTTAGCAGAAAGATCCATCTACTCTCAGCTTGTAACAATCTTTTTTTTACATTTCCACCTCTAATTCCCATTTTAATTATTTGAATTCCATAACATTTTAAATTTAGATTGTTTTGAGTTATGTCTTTTAAGAAAATGGCGAGCTACCCCCGTTTTCTTTAATTTTATGTGTTTGGTTGAAGTGATTTCGAATGTCCTGTTTTTTTAGCATATAGCTATAGGTACTGCAGGTCCCACATGTATCCAGTGGTTTTTTGGCCTTCAAAATGACTTGGACTCAAAAGATCTTTCAAGTTTCGTGTTCTTCTATACCCAGATTGCACTTTGTCACTTAGAATTTTGGATAAAATTGGATCTGATTTCAGAAAAACCTGCAACTAATAGCCTCCTACACAGTTCAAGCGCACATGCACCTAATACAGTAAGAGCACTCCCAACAGGAGAATTTCTCCGTATGAGACGGAACTGCTCATCAGATATAGACTACCAAATCAGAGTGAAAGAACTATCGGAGAGATTAGTGGTAAGAGGCTACAGTAAAATATCAATAAAAAAAGCCGAACATCGTGCTAGATCTACCAACAAAAGTGAATTATTGCAGAAAAAGGATAAGCCTAAACAGGATGAAATTAGAATAATTTGAACCTATAACCCAAAAAGTGCACAAGTACTAAAGATACTTCAAAACAATTGGTACATTCTGAAATCAGATCCAATTTTATCCAAAATTCTAAGTGACAAATTGCAATCTGGGTATAGAAGAACACGAAACTTGAAAGATCTTTTGAGTCCAAGTCATTTTGAAGGCCAAAAAACCACTGGATCAATTTCTAAAGGATCACATAAATGTGGAACCTGCAGTACCTGTATCTATATGCTAAAAAAACAGGACATTCAAGATCGCTTCAACCGAACACATAAAATCAAAGAATACATTAACTGTCAGACAGAGGGTGTCATTTATGCTTTAACTGGTAATTGTGCAAAGACATACGTCAATATGACGACGAGAAAGATAAGAACCAGATTATAAGAACATCTAAGAAATATTAAAAATGCCTCTAAAGATCTAATAGCGGGAAAACAGCTAACTTTGGTAGCTCGCCATTTTCTTAACAAACATAACTCAAAACAATCTGAATTGAAATGTTATGGAATTCAAAAAATTAAAATGGGAATTATTAGAGGTGGAAATGTAGAAAAAAGATTGTTACATGCTGAGAGTAGATGGATCTTTCTGCTAAACACAGTTCAACCATCTGGTCTAAATGACCAGAACAACTTTTCTTTAAGGTATTTCTACATATGGTATTAGGAATATCAGTATGCTTTCGAAACCTATAATTATTAAAATCATTATAGAAACATAAATGAGTGTAAATTATAGAAAGAATTACATAAAGAATATCCTACAACATTCCATCTAGTGTAATGTCACAAATCAGTATAGATAGTGTCTCTATTCAAGTAATGTACTTCATTTCATGGAAGTGCTTCTCATTACATTCCATTTGAGATATAAATCTTGTTTTTCCTTTCTTCTCCCATTTCTTCACACATCACAGGCCAAGTTGCCTATTTTTACACCATGTTAGTTACACAATTCTGATTTAGCATGCTGGTAAATTAGCCTAAGTTATGTTGTTACGTTTTATACTTAAATATATACACACTAATCACAATTATATTGATAAAAATACGATGCAATATATATATATATATATATATATATAGGAAAATCAGATTCAAAAGGGGTTATATATAGATCCGAATCACCAGATAATAAAATAATTCATGATACTGATCTCAATTATACAACAAAATTGATTTCTGTCTAAATATATCATTCAAACACATTTACAATAGTTTTTATTATTTTTTTAAAGAAAAACAGGTATATTTTCTATTTTTGTTATAATCAAACTTCTTAGAGATACATAGACATAATACAGAATAGAAATAAATATGTATAACACGCAATACACTACGTGTTTATACCGGGTTACCCCAAAGGATAATTCAACTCCAAAATTATAACCTCACGAGGTATTAAACATAAAGAATATAACTATATTGTCTAAGAACACAACTCTGATAACTACGATATAGAAATGCATACAGCGATTTCCTTTGTTGACATTCCAACAGCTGTTAGTACCATCATCCAATCAGAAACCCAAATGCTACCCAATACGCTACCCAATTAACAATCCCACAACAAATGACCTCAGACTTGTGGGCGTGGATATACGCGCTATACAAAGCCGACATCCCGGCGGCGCAATAATCCTTTGATAAAGCCGGTTCACGGCAAAACATGTCAGGAAGGTCAGGGTCTTGGTGAGGAGTCCTAGGAGCTCCTGTGTTTTTAGCTAGCCTTAAGCTATCCTCCAATTACTGTAGAGATTTGAAATAGATGCTAACATAACGTTTTGGTCTCTGAACTAAGTAACTCGTAATGTGGGTAATGCTTTAAATTCATTTTGAAAACGATCAACTCTTACTTAACTCAAGACAGACATTAGGATATCAGCAACGATAAAATGCTACAAAGTGGGCATGACATAATCAACTGATACTACTATATACCTGAGAAATATAAATGGTCAGAGTGTGAATATAGACCTTAAGTTGAGCGGACTTATTGTAGACATATTTTGTAACACACATAATACCTCAAAAATAAGAAAAGGTCATTTAAAAGCATTGATTACGGTCTATCAATCTGTTAATACTTGCTAAAGAATAAACCCATAACTAAGCGATAAAGTCTTTCAATATTAAGCTGGATTGAGATATTATTATTAAATTAATAAACCTTATGCTAAAACTGACCTTTTACACTGAGATATATATGTATTATGCTTTATACCGTGAACACAAGAAAAGATCAACTATAAGTACAATTAATGATCTATAAGCTTCAAAAATATTAGGCTGTTTATTTAATGAGAAATATATACAAACTTCCCTAAACCTAAGAATATTAAGAGCCTGCTATACAGGCATACAGCTAATCAGTTGTTCGTATAGTGAGTTTAAACAACTATTATCTTCCAAATGCTGAATAACCATACTAATTAACAAAAAGTGTACGCAAACACACAACACATAAAATAACATCCAAGAATTATCATTCTAAGCAAAATCGTTATAGAGTATTACGTTATAGGTGATTTTTATTATACAACTGATAAGCCAACAATCTGGCAGACTATAGTTAGATCTGGATACCACAAGGAAATAATTTCAGTATACAAAAGGAGTTATCATAAGACTCTGACTCTAGTCACAAGAACTTATGCCTTTCATGGATATACTAAGCCTGTAATAATACTCAAACAACGCATAGATACATAATTTAAAAACAGCCATTTCACTGTAAATGCTAGAAAATAACTATAACAGCAGTTTCTTACTATACAGACTATGAATTAACTATAATCAGTATATATCTTAGCTAATTATTAGAAGTTTTGTTTCATAATGAGCGAGCATCACAAACAGAAACATGTCAGCTATACTGAACAATTAGATCAACAACACAAGTCTAACTATTCCATAGAGTTATTTACTGACATCTTATGATTCTTAGTTGAAACACAATTACGGCATACATATTACGTTCTACTGGAGGGTACTTAAGTGTGATTTTAAACTATTTTCCTATTTTTATTAAGTAACTATTAAAAGTTATGTTTTATCATTTATTTCCATATGTCCATAATAAGTGCTGTGTTCAATTAAATTTACTTATAGGTCACCACCCAGAGTGCTAAGAAGTGTATTCTTTTTCAGAGTATGTCTCCTCTTACTCTAATCAAACTTGTAGTTGTTCCAATACACTAGCACCTAGACCCCAAATATTGTCTGATAACGAAATTATTTTATATTGAGATGGGTCCTATGAAAAGGTGGTTAGCAAAATAAGTAGTGCCATTGGTCCTCTTGCTAAATGGTAATCTAGCCCATAATGTTTTCTAGCTCTTTTAATATTTAATATTATCTATCAAAAAATTATAAATACTGTACAAAATACAGTAATCATCTGACAGTAAGAGTAATAATAAACAGATAAGCAAAATTTCTACATAATGCAGGTAGATTTAGAACTGTCATGCACAATGGACTGATATTAACAATGGCTAATATTCAATAAAAACTGTTTATAAAACTAATACCTCACAGAAAAAAACTTGTATTGAAACGTTATTATTTTGAAATTCATAATTTGTGTACCTGACCCTGGAGCAGCATTTGGTTGCCAACATCACAAAAGCACATTAGAAACCTTATAGAACAAACCAATTAAAATGAAAATAAAAAAGACCACGCCAACAAATGCAACAAAAAGAAATAAAAAAACGGTTTTAAAAAACAGAAAGAAAAAAAAACCTCATCAGCTTTTAAATAGTAATACATGACTATGCAACTTGGTCATTGCCAATTTTGTTACAAAGAACAAAATCTATTGCTCTAGTACAAAATGTTATGTACTATTTTGCATATTTTATTACTCACTATAAGGTGTATGTTATAGATTAATAGACCAACATGATTACTCAGCTCTACGTAGCAGCTGAGCTTTTAAAAAATGTTGTGAATGCATTATTTTGTGCTTTGAACTACATTCTCAGATGCTTTAGGCATGGAAAGTGTCATAAAAGAAACAATGCTTAAAATATCATTGCATAGTCTAGTTATTCAGATTTGGGAAATTCAGTTTTCACAGAAACCTTACTATCCAAACCTTGTATGTCAGTCTCAGATAACAGTTTTAAGGTACGTCCTGGGTCTTGCAAGTTACATGCTAATACATCTGAACTGTAGATCGTTGTGTCAGGTCCAACATTACAGCTGCAAATAGAGTGATTTTGTTATTTCTAACCCCCCACACAAATTAATCAATTAATCAATTATACAAAAACTTATTATCAATAGTATCAATTTACATTTACTTTTATTTTTTTTTATTTTTTTTAAAAAAAGCAAATTAAATATTAATGACCTAATTTAGATGGGATCAAAAACATAAAATATAGTAGAAAATAACTAAGTTTCAGATCATACAAAAATACATGAATTTACTTCCAACATGGCAGATTCCTTTTGTCATTCAATAACTTTGTTTTTTAATAAATTGAATTACTTGTATTTAAAGTGAATGTAAAGTTGAATGAATGAGTGCACAGTTTTTAAAAATACTATTAACCGGGGCACTTTCATTTATTAAACTTTACATTGCAGCGTTTTCTTTTAAATACTTTACTTTTTCTTTAGGAAACCCAGACCAGCGATCCTCCGCCCGCAGCTCCTCTGTTCTTAGCATATTGATAACGAAAACCGCTTCCTCCAATCATTGCGTGGCCTCACGAGATGGATGCTCCAGGGTGTATGCCATGATTGGAGGAAGCCAGTTTCTACATTGCTGAGGTAAGTACAGGGGAGCTGCGGGCGCAGGATCGCTGGTCTGGGTTTCCTAAAGAAAAAGGTAAGTAAAAAAAAAATTCTGCAATGTTAAGTTTAATGAATGAAATTGCCCCTGTTTTTAATAGTATTTTTAAAAACCAGGCACTCATTCATTCAAATTTACATTCACTTTAAATAGCCTACATTAAATTGTGTATTGAAGTACACATTAAATGCAGCTGAACCTGAAATAAAAAAAAAAACAAAAGTAAAAATACAAAAGGTTTCTTTTTTAATACTTGCACATGAAAGTTGTTAGACAGAAGTTATTGTCAAATGTATTGGTAATGTAAAGTATTTTAAGTATTACAACTGAATATGAACCTTAGGGAGAGTTATGGTTTATTTAATTATAGTTTCAGGGGGAAAATGATCCGAAAAGATTAAGATGTTAATTTGGAATAGCAAATTTACGTTTCTATTGCTCAGGGTGTGATATTTTTGCACTGAGAATTAACTACAAAAGGTAGAGCATAATTCTACATTGAATTAATAGACAGGTATACATTTCCTCAATGCATGTTTGAAATTGGAAATACACTTAAGCATGTGACACAAAGTTTGACTTTAGAAAAAATAGAACAACTCAACTTTATGTTAAAGTTGTACTAGCAAGTATGCATGATCACTTGGTTTCTCTATTAATATTTTTTGTATTTCAAACTTCCAGTCCAATTAAAAAATAATAATTATGTTTTGGGTTATTTATTATTATTTTTTTAAATGACCACAATACATTTTTTTATGAAATTAAGGTTAATATGAATGCTATTCATTTAAAATGTTAAAATAGGGGACATTCAAAAGACCATACGTTACATGTGCCTTTTTTTCATTATATTTCACCATTTCAGTATATTTTTATGTACATGTTTATTTCCTGTAAAAGAAAATTAGTTTTATCTATTGCTTCACTTCTGATTCAGAAACAAATTCACTAAATATATATAATATATATATATATATATATATATATATATATATTTAATTTCCTTACACAATTATGCTGCATACATTATCAATCGAGAGAACTTGAACATGTACTTAGTATTTTTTTTCTCCACATTTATGTTTCTTACACATTAGGAAAAACTTATATATACTATTTTATTTACTATTTTATTCACATGTATCCTTTTTTTAACATAGGATATTTACATTTTATAATTAGTCATAACTATTAAAAATTTAAAAAAACACACACATATATGTATATATATATATATATATATATATATATATATATATTATATATATATAGGTTAAAATGTTACACATGAGCATGCAAGCATACACACATATATCATATTTTGATTTCACAAAATCAATAGAACTAACCTATTTTTAAAGTAAATAAAGCAAAAAATGTATGTCAAAGCTGAAATGATTTTTAATCAAGATATATTAATCGTTAACACTTCTTTATTGAATGCTTATATTTTTTTGTTGAGTGAGATAGAACTAGAGATAGATTAACTACTAACCTTACATTACCGTTATTGCCATAAATGATACCTTTCACCTTCAGCAAAAAACTCAAATATTTAAAACAAGAATTTCAATCCCACAGTAAAGGTCAACCATTTGCAGCTTAAATAGACATCATTGATAAGTATCACAACATCTGTATTTTCTGCATCTAAAAAACTTTCTTGCGTTGTACTTTGTCAAAGAGCGCACAAGTAATTCTAAACCAATAGCAAAGAGAAATGTCACTAGTCAATACATAAGTTAATAGTAAAGTGACATGTCATCACGTAAAACAGTGTAGCTTATGAAAACCCAAATACACTGTCCCATTTTTAACTGAATTTATTGTACGGTATGTTAATAACAAGTTGTGATACTTAACCCATTCATTCATTATAAGTTTGTTCAGTGAATACATTAAACATGCTTCTATAAAAAAAAGTGCAAAGATAAAAACTTAAAGAGCCAAATTGCAGATAAATAATTTATTTGAACATATATTTTATATATAAGAAACCTAGGGATGAATTGCAATCTTTCTGGTCCTGTTTATTGGCAGTTATATTGGCTCCATGTTTTTCAAGTTCTGAGTGATCACAATCCAAGCGTTAAACACCATTTTTGTATTGGAAAAAGTTCAGATCAGATATTAACTGAAAGCGGGAAAATCACCCATACAGTGCATGGACAGCAATGGCTCCAGTAATCACAATCCTCCTAAACATGGGTTTTGCATTTTATTTTGGCTGTTTTAGAAGATGAGATAAATGGAAGCCACTTTCTTCTTATGGAAATTAATTTCCCGCATTGTCCTTCTTGATTTTAGATGAAAATTTTGGCAAACAAATAAATGTTTTCTTAACTAATTAAATATTTATTAAAAATGTTTTAAACATAATGAAAGTTTAAAAACATAATTGTTCAAATATTCCCAGTATAGCTATAATTCCTATATACAAATTACATTCCGATTTTATAACACTTTTGAATACCACTATAACCAATTCCAAAACACACACGGATGACATTAAACCCATTAACTTATTTGATATATCGGTAATAGGCATCCATTATCAGCAGTTCTGAGTGCCCTTTTGGGAAAATGCAGATAAAAATCATATATTTGATTGACTCCGGAATATTGTGATCACTTTGTTCATGTAAAAAAAAACAAGCCATTCCTTTTTTTCCAAAATTGGTGGGGGGGGCTGGTTTTCAAAAATTAAACATAATAAGCACTTCAAATCCTTGTTTTTATTCAGGCTTTTTGGAAGATATTTTTACTCAGTCCAATAATAAGTATATGATATGTTCTTCTGGTACAAAGTCATTAAAAAAACGCTTAAAATATAATTTAAAGGAATAGAAAGTTTAAAAAGGAAATGTGCATATGTGCATTTTAACTTGAAGCATTTTTGCAATATACTTTAATTAGCAAAAAATGCCTCTAATAAACGGTATTACTTTTTTTCAGTAGAAAACCCACATATCCTGTGAGGGCCTATGTACCAGTCAGTATTCAACTACCACACTTTCTCAGAGGGTTAGCAGTAGCTTGTATGACACAAATGATGTCTTTAGAAGCAGTGTACACCTTTCTGAGCAAGCATTATGTTGAATACTGGTGCACGGGCCCTCACAGGATATGTAAGTATGCCTCTGAAAACAGTAATGACTTATTACTAGAAGCATTTTTGCTAAATTTAAATACCCCTATGCACATTTCAATTTTGACCTTTCTATCCCTTTAATGTTTTGATCCTAAGGGTCAAATTTTTAAACCAGATTATCTTGGCATAAACATTTGTCCCTACAACCTTCCTCCCTCTTGTCCTCTTTCTGTTCCCAATTTTTTTTTTTCTTCCAAACAATTCTTTACATGTTCCCATTTTATCAGCACTATCAAGCAATATATGCCACACCTTGTATTGCTCACAACATCAATGTACTTTTCATATGTATATTTGTACACAGAAACAGCTTATGCTTCTTAAATACTATTGTCCAAAAGTGAAGCAGAAGTTCTTTCAGCAATGTGTTATTAAAAAGTTACCTACTACTTTTAGTGAAAAATGTTCATAAATAGTTTTTTTGTGAAAATGGGCTGTGGTAACTTATATTTTGTCATTTTAAAATAGAAAACCTGGACACACGACACATTGGGCTCTATGTACGAAGATGCGTAAGCTGCTCCAGAGCGGGGCAGGTTCGCATATGTGAGCCTGCTTCCCGCAATGTCATTCGACTTCTGCTTCTTACACTCTTTACCACCTCTAAGGTGGTGGAGAAAAATCACCCAAGCTCATTTGTTCTGGGTGATTGGCAAGCCCTTCTCTAACGCGATTGGTCACGTGAGAGAAGGGGCCGATTTTACACACTCACTTGAGCGTGTAATGATACATACGGGCAGCGGGCAAATAGAATCCGCTGCCCGTATGCCATGAAGCATGTACGCTCGCCATTAAGTACATGTGGGCCATAGCATTTACATATTATTACAATGAAAGTAAAGCAAATAAATTAAAAACAAATTGTAATTTCTTACCAGAAGCAGTAGCTCCTCAAAATTTTATAAGTAACAAGATCCTTAGTTATTTTAAAGTGTTATACTTTACTGTCTAGTAGTATTAACAGGAATGTTGTTGTTACTACTGGCAGTACATTTACTATTACAATGGAATATAGTCTTCATCTGCTGGAAATTAAAGTTAATTTATAAAAAAAAAAAATCTTTAGACCTATGTTGTGGTATGCTTTTCCTAATTAAAAATTTAAAAAAAAAACAGTTTTTGCCATTAAGTAGTTTACTTTTTGGTTAAACCTTACTTTAAAGGGACATTAAACACTAAATTAATGCTAAATAGAAAGAAGCATTCAAAGAAAAGATTAGTCTAAAAATAACATGTTGATGTGTTTTATAAAGTTTCATAGTTGTTTAAATAGTGACAAAATAAGTGTAAAGTTTTAATGCCTATAAAACAATGGGAGCTGACATTTTGTAACTTTGGCTTCTTTCTCTGCTGTGGCCAATTAGGGACAGTTATAAATAGGTCACTAGAGTGTGCAGCCAATGGCTGTGTGGAATGTAACAGTGTTCTGCACTTCCATTTCCAACAGGAACTGAAAAACTCACAATTTCAGAATGGAATTACAGGAAAAAGGGGAACATAAATAATACAAGTATATGTAGAGTTGTATATACATATAATGAAACAAGAAAAAGGAAGCACTCGCCCGGACTTAAACAAAGAGTGATTTATTCACCCAGTACGGTAACGTTTCAGAGAATCTCCGAAACCTTACCGCACTGGTTGAATAAATCACTCTTTGTTTAAGTGCCGGCGCGTGCTTTCAATACACCCCGGATAACAGGTATATATATGCAAAATAGAATATTGCCGCACATCCACTTCTA
>CAJPDP010123194.1:0-13410 GCA_905336975.1 Bombina variegata variegata | reverse complement strand
TTGATTGGTGGATGCATTTATCCACCAATCAACAAGGACAACCTAGGTTGTTCACCAAAAATGGGCCGGCATCTAAACTTACATTCTTGCATTTCAAATAAAGATACCAAGAGAATAAAGAAAATCTGATAATATGAGTAAATTAGAAAGTTGCTTAAAATGTCATGCTCTATCTGAATCACGAAAGAAAAAATTTGGGTTCAGTGTCCCTTTAATGTGTAATGGTTATTTAGGGTTAATGATTTAGTGCTGGACAGGGCCATCTTTTCCCCATTCCCTTACTTTATCCTTATTATAACTAATTCTTTATATCTTCTTTCTTTTTCTAACTTTTTTGGAATTTGATCATTCATTATAGTCCCCTAGCACCATTAATTGCTACAGAAAATGCACAAGTAGCAATCATTTGTCAAATCTTTCCACTGATTAACTATGTGGTGCTGTTACTTTAAAAACACACACACATTATATATATATATATATATATATATATATACATATATATACACACACACACACAAACATACACACACATACACACAGTACACACACACACTTTAAAGGGATATAAAAGCTCAAAAAACAAAATGCTTTTGCTTATATTTAACTGTGTTTAACCCAGTCACTACTGAGGAAATAACATATATGTGCAGCCACCAATCAACAGCTAGTTCCTAGTAGTGCATTGCTACTTCTGAGACTCCCTAGGTATGCTTTTCAACAAAGGATACAGACTAAGTAGATTTGAAAACAGAAGTCTCTTAAAATTGACTTAATTTCTTAACAGTTTAGTTTAACATCAATTTTCATGTCCCTTTAAAGTGTTTGCCACATATGGTCAATTAAATGGATATAGAATAAAATACCAGATGATCAAAGTCAAAGCATTATTTGGCCTTTTATTAAAAGCAACTTCAAAAATCTCCTAACAAAATTTCCTATCCTTTTTCCTATTTATTGGTTTTGCTTTTTGTGAGAGTTTCTAGCGCCTCATAAAAAGAAAAAAAACTGTAAAAGGAATAAAAGGAATAAAAGTTCATTTTCTGTAGCCCTGTCACGTTTGATTAATCGTGTTTTTACTTGTGTTGTTTTTACTTGCTCCTGGTGTTTTATTTTCTTTACAAGTCTCCCGATTACGTATTCTGCTTTCAACAACTGAATGAAACTAAATTTGGTCCTTAATATCTTATACATTGCTATATTGTCTGTCTACCTAGGACTGTTTATCTGCATATCTTAATAGAATACCTGAAGAATGTTTTACATTTTTATAGATGGTTTTGCTAATCTTTCCTTTTTCCTATTGCCTTCATTTTCCATTATATAGATGGAAAAGTATCATTGTGTAAACTTATCTAATCTACACGTTCTTCAAATTACGTAAATATTTTCTGATGTGGAAACAGGTTTTTCTATTATTATTTTTTTGTTTGCTTATATTTCAACTTCAGGAATGTACTGTTTATGTTCTGATATATAATTGTTTTTGTCTCTGTTCATAATTCTAATTAAAAAAAACAACAACATAATTTACATTTACCTGATAAAATAATTTATTTTATGGTGGTGAGAGTCCACGATCCATTACTCCTGGGAATTAGTCTTCCCTGGCACTAGGTGGCAAAGACTCCCAAACCTCAAGAGCTCCAATAACCCCCCTTGGTCTAATGTATAGCCAATCAAAAGAGGTAGGAAAAAATAGTAAGAACAAAAAAATAGGTGTAGGGAAAAAGAAACAAAGAAATAAACCAACTATAAAAAAATAAAAATAAACCAACTATAAAAAATAAACAAACAGGGAGGGGTCTTGAGGACTCTCATCACCATGAAATAAATACATTTATCAGGTAAGCATAAATTATGTTTTCTTTTATATAGATGGTGAGAGCCCACAATTTATTACAACTGGGAACAAATACCCAGTCCACGTGTAAAGACATTTTTCATAAAAATCCACAACCCAAACTGAACTAAAAAATTAGAAGCTCACTTCTCTTTTTTTTTTTTTTTAAAGCACCTAAAAAATGACCCACAGGCAAAAAAAAAAAAAACAACATTAAGCAGAGACCACGGTCTGAAGGACCTTCCTACCAAAGGCTGCCTCAGAATAAGCAAAAATATAAAAATGGTAGAATTTAGTAAAAGTATACAAAAAAGACCATGTAGCTACCTTGCAAATTTGGTCAACTAGTATCTAATTCTTAAAAGCCCAAGAAGTGGCAAATGACCTGGTAGAATAAGCAGTTATCTGTATGGGTGGAGGCTGTCCCACCTCTAAGTAAGCTTGAATCACAAGTTTCAACCAAGAAGCCAAGCAGTAGTTTTCTGCCCTCTCTTAGAACCTGAAAAATGAACAAACATTCTAGAAGTTTGTCTAAAAACCTTAGTAGCTTCAACATAATACTTCAAGGCCCTATTGACATCCAAATTGTGAATAAGCCTTTCTGAAGAATTCTTAAGATTAGGACACAAAGAATGAACAACAATTTCTGGACACAACCTTAGGCAAAAAAGAAAGAATTTGGTTCTTAATAAGATTAGGAGAATCACAAGAAAGAGCAGATAATTTAGAAACTCTTCCAGCAGAAGAGATAGCCAAAAGAAACACAACCTTCCAAGACAGAAGCTTAATATCCACTTTATGTATAGGCTCAAAAGGGGGAGCCTGCAAAACCTTCAGGACTAAAATTAAGATTTCAAGGTGGAGAAATTAGCTTAAAGGGACAGTATAGTCAAAATTAAACGTTCATGATTTAGAAAGGGCATATCATTTTCCAATTTATTTTTATCATCAAATTTGCTTTGTTCTCTTGGTATTCTTTGCTGAAAGCTAAGCCTAAGTAGGCTCAACCTGATTTCTAAACTGTTAAAAACTGCCTCTTATCTCAGTGCATTTTGACAGTTTTTCACAATTAGACAGTGCTAGTTTGTGTGTGCCATATATACAACGTTGTGCTCACTCCCATGGAGTTATTTATGAGCCAGCCCTGATTGGCTAAAATGCATGCCTGTCAAAAGAACTGAGATAAGGGAGCAGACTGCAGAGGCTTAGATACAAGGCAATCACAGTATTGGTTATGCAAGATTGGGGAATGGGTAATAAAGGGATTATCTATCTTTTGAAACAATACAAATTCTAGAGTAGACTGTCCCTTTAAAAACAGGCTTAATATAAACCAAAGTCTGAACAAAACCATGAATGTCAGGAAGATTAGCAATCTTCCTATGAAACAAAACTGAAAGAGCAGAAATCTGTCCCTTCAAAGAACGGACAGATAGGCCCTTATCAAGACCATCCTGTAAAAACTGTAAAATTCTAGGAATTCTAAAAGAACGCTAAGAAGAACAATGATCCACACACCAAGAAATAAAGGCTTTCCAAACCTTATGATACATTTTCTTCATCACAGGCTTACGAACCTAAATCAGAGTCTCAATAACAGTATTAGAAAAACTTCTAGGACTAAGAACTAACAGTTCAATCTCCAAGCCATCAAGAGATTTGAGATCTGAATGGAAAAACAGACCTTGAGAAAATGTCTGGTCAAAGTGGAACAGGTGGGTAACTGGACATCTGAACCAGATCTGCAAACCAAACCCTGTGAGGCCAAACTGGAGCAATCAGAATTACTGATGATTTCTATTGCCTGATCTTGCAAATTATACTGGGAAGAAGAACCAAAGGAGGAAACACATAGGCATGACCTGCCTGGGGATCCCTGGCATTTGTTGTTTAGCTAAGAGGTCATCAGATCTATCTCTGGGAGCCCCAAAGATGCACAATATGACTGAAAACATCCTGATGGAGAGACCATTCCCCTGGATTCAGAGAATGATGACTGAGAAAATCTGCTTCCCAGTTGGTCCCTCCAGGAATATGAACAGCAGAAATTAAACAAAGATTGGCTTTTGTGCATGAGAGAATTCGAGACATTTCCCTCATGACTAGAGAACTGCAAGTTCCCCTTTGATGATTGATATAAGCCACTGCTGTGAAAGAGTCTAATTGAAAACAGAGATAAGACTCCCTCTTCAATTAAGGCCAACTCTGAACAGCCCTGAAAAGAGTTCCAGAATATTTATTGGCAACCTCACCTCCTGAGTAGTCCAAACCCCTTATGCCTTCAAAGACGTCCAGACAGCTCCCCAAACTGAAATAATTGAGTCTGTAGTGATCACAGTCCAAGTAGGATGATCCAGGATGGTATCTGGATCATCACCTGCATAATAAGGTGATGATCCAGATTCCAAAACAGAAACTGACCTGTTCTGAAATCTAAAAAGATCTCGAGACAGCCGAGTATGATCCCTGCACCATTGACAAAGCATACAAAGCTGAAGAGGCCTCATGTGAAATCGAGCAAATTGAATAGCATCCAATGCAGCAATCATGAAAACACCTCCATGTAAAAAGCAGCTGAATGAAAAGAAAGAGACTAAAGGTTTATACAAGCTGACACCAGCTTCAACCTTCTTTGTTCTGTTAAAGAAATTCTTATAGCAATCAAATCTATTTGTTTCCCCAGAAAATTGATTCTCGAACCATGTTGTTGAAGAAACTACAACAGTCTGTTGGTGTAAGATTTTGCCAAATGTAAAGATGGAGCTGATTACTGACAGAAGGGTATCCAGAACCTTTGTAAACATTCTTGGAGCTGTAGCCAGATCAAATGGTAGAGCAACAAAATGAAAATGACTGTGGGAACTCTGACAAACTTGTTACAGCCTTCAGATCCATAGCTGGTCTGAAAAATATCTTCCTTCTTTGGAGCAATGAAGAGATTAAATAAAAATCTAACAAAGGAACAGGAACAATCACTCACATACCTTCTAGATCTGAAATTGTTTAAAAAAAAAAGGCTTGAGCCTTCAAAGGATTTTTTGGGACATAAAAACATAATAAATCTCCCCCTGGGAGGCCTTGTTCTGAAACCTATCCGATAACCTTGATATACAATATTCAGAACCTCAGGAATCTGAAACAGACTGGAACCAGACTTCATGAAGAAGGCACAGCCTGCCCCCTACCAGTGCCTCTGGATCGGGGACCCTACATGTATGCAGACTTAGAAGTAGGTGCAGATTTTTTGGATTGATTGGGCCTGTTTCAATTGGAACTGGGCTTCCAGAGAGGACCTTGCTTACATACGGAGGAATCAATTATTGTTCCCTATTCTGATGAAAGTGACGAAAGTGATTAGAAGACTTAGGCTTACCCCTGGACTTCTTGTCCTGAGGAAGAAAAGCTCCAGTAACAGTAGAAATAATAGAATCCAAAACAGAACTAAACAACTTCTTTCTTTGAAAAGAATGACAAAAGTCTAGATTTAAAAAAACGTATCTGCAGATCAAGATTTTATCCATAAAAAAAGAACTGCCAAAGACATACATTTGGAATTAATTTTAATGATGTCAAATACAGCATAACAAATTAGCACATTTAAAAAATCCTAAAAGGTAAATCATCAGAAAACTTCTCAGAGACTTTTTGACCAAATATAAGAAGCAGCAGCAATGTCAGCAATATAAATAGCTGGCCTAAATAAGTAAATAGGGAATTGTTAGTTAGAAATTTTCAATTTATAAAAAATAACTTTAAATCATACATCTGAAGTCTAACACTGAAAAGATATTTTTGTAAAAAATTATTAAATAAAAAGAGGTACAAGATCCAGATCTACTGACAGAAAAAAGATCTGGAATCTCTGTCCATACTATACTCATTAGAAAATAAAAATCAACTAAAACACAAATTTACCTAATAAATTCCTTTATTTCTTGATAGTGAGAGTCCACAATTCTTACAATTGGGAATTACCAGAGCTTTCATATCCCCTTCCTTCCCAGTAGTACTTAAAGCAGAGGAAAGAATAAAATAAGAAAGACAATAGGGCAAAGATGTACAAAATTGGACTGCCGAAACCATACACTACAATGTTTGGGTGGGTTCGTGGATTCCCATTAACAAGAAAGAAATTGATTTATCATATAAGGATACATTATGTTTTCTTTCTAATGGTAGTGAGAGTCCACGATCCTTACACTTTGGAACCAATACCGAAGCTGAGAAGTTAACAAAATAAACGGGCGGGAAAAGGTAAGCCAGGCACCACAGCCTTAAGAACCTTTCAGCCAAAAGCAGCCTCCGATGAGGCAAACACATCAAAATGATAGAATTTTGTAAAGGTGTGAAGAGAACACCAACTTGCAGCTTTGCAAATTTGTTTGATAGAAGTGGAATGAGCAGTAATTCTGACCGGTGGATCTTGGTCAGCTTTCAAGTAAGCTCTACGTATGATCCTCTTAAACCAGAATGACAAAGACAATAACACAAACAAACTAAAAGACTGACTAAATTTCTTTGCAGCCTGAAGATAAAACTTTAATGCCCTAAATACATCTAAGTTATAAAATAACCTTTTCTGTGTGTACTTTAGATTAGGACATAAGGAAGGAACTATTATTTCCTGATTAATATTTTCAGTAGACACTACCTTGGGAAGAAAACTCGATATCAGTCTTAAAACGGCCTTATCCTGGTGAAAAAACAAGTAAGGAAGCTCCCAACAAAGTGCTATTAACTCAAAAACTCTACGAGCTGAAGAAATAGCCAACAGGAAAAGAACCTTCCAGGAAAGGAGCTTTATATCCCACTTATGCATAGGTTCAAAAAGGAGAATGTTGCAATACCTTTAAAACCAAATTCAAACTCTAAGGAGGAGACTGAGACTTAATCACTGGTCTGATTCTGCATAAAGCTTGAACGAAAGATTGAATATCAGGTAATGTAGCTAATTTCCTATTCAACAGGACAGACAAAGCTGAAATCTGACCCATCAGAGAACTAGCTGCAAGACCCTTATCCAGGCCTTCTTGCAAAAACTGGAGAATTCGTGGAATTCTAACCGAATGCCAAGAATAACTGAGTTTGATACACCAACAGAAATAGGTCTTTCAAACCTTATGGTAAATATTTTTCGAAACAGGCTTATGAGCCTGAATTAAAGGTATTACCGAATCAGAGAAACCTCTTTGAGAAAGTATCAACTGTTCAATCTCCAAGCAGTTAAATTGAGAGACTGAAGATTTTGATAAAAGAAGGGACCCTGAGAAAGAGGATCTGATCTCAGAGGAAGATGCCAAGGACGATCGCTGAACATCCTCACTAGATCTGCACACAAGGTCCTGTGAGGCCATGCCGACACTATGAGAATAGCTGGAACACATTTCTGTTTAAGGCGTGCCACTATCCGTGCACAATCAGAGAAAATATGTATATTAGATTGTACCGCCAAGGAGAGGTCAATGCATACATCAACTCTACTTAAGAGTTCCTAGACCTCGAACCATACAGAGGTAATTTGTGATTTAGACGAGAAGCCATGAGGTCTAACTCTGGCATCCCCTATAGTAATCGGCTTCCCAGTTGTCCAGTCTTGGGATATGAATGGCCAAAATAGTACACTTATACGTCTCTGCCCATGACAGAATGTGAGCTACTATGCAAAAGGAAATGAAGGGGCGCTAATAAAAGCTACTGTGAAGAGGGGCTAAAAAGAAAAGAATTTAATGAAAATCAACTGATTAAAATAGGTAATATTTAATAGAAATTCATATAAAATTCATTAGAAGTTATATATATATAAAAATAATAAATTCAATGAATTCATAACAATGACCACCGGTGGTTTGAAAATGTTAAAAATAAATAGATGCAAAAAAATATATAAGAATATATATGCGCAAAAATTCTGGTGAGAAAAAATGTATATCCAATAGAGAGACAAAAAGTTAAAAATGTGGTTAAAAAATGGATGAAAAGTTTATATCCGTGGAGATAAAAGTTAATAAATCTCAATAAAAGGAGAAGCAAATCCAATGTAAAAAAGTGAGGCTAAGGCGGATTGAACAAACAATGTTGAGCTTAAGCAAATATTGCAACTCTGCTCATAATGAGAAACGACTCACCCAGAATACGAAGCGATGTATTAATGCTTCTCCGTGTGTTGTACTCCAGTTCTCTGAACTTCACGTCTCGACCCCTTAAGCGTGCAGTTAGCTTTGAAGTGGACTGTGCCGGTCTAGGGTGTATTCGGATAGATCTCCGTTCTACGGCGTGTAGGCGGTCACGTGACAATTCACTGGCCAATCAGAGGCACGGATTACCGGGTGGTCTTTGGGTCTTTGAAATGTGGCAGTAACTATGTTACAATTCCGCCAGGACTGTAATGGTAGATAGGTGAAAATGATGTTACAGAGCTCTGTGTATCGTTCTCTATTTTGGTTTAAAACAATCCAGGTAGTAGATATGGATGAATGTCGGATCTATGCGTTTCAGCTGTTTGTAGCCTTTATCAAGATAAATCTTTGAATGTCCTCAGCTCGCCTTTTATTTGGAATAGATTGCTTTAGCTCCTCCTTTGTTATGTGGTCACTTCCCTTCATACAATAGAATGTCTATTATAAGTTTATCGTGAATTAGCAATATAAACAAAAAGAAAACCTCACCAGGCAAAACTTTCTTCAAAGATTTATGAAAATTCATAGTTTGCATCATGAAAATACAAGATTAAAAATGTAGATATTTTGCAAAAAACATATGTATACCTATAAAAATGATATAATGATGAACAATATACTTAAAATATTTTTTTTATTTTATTACATCTTATTTAAACCAATATGCTTAATAATAATAAAAAAGGAGTATACTGAATGTGTAATTGTGATATAATAATATTTAGAAGTGGAAATAACCTGTTTATAACAGCTTAGTGTGTCTCTTAAAGTGAACATCAGTGTCCAAACTAATAATAGTATTATGTTTCTGTGGAGTGTAGGTAGGATATAAATTTATTTGGGAATGTTTATAAAAATATATTTATAACAGTGCATAGTTTATTAAGTTTATGGATTGGTGATGTGAAGTGTTTGCAGGGAATAGTGATAAGGGTGGAAAGAAATTAAAGTGATTAGTCCATAATGGAATTTAAATCCAACTCAACATTAAGGCCTAGTGGTTCTAAAGTTTTGAATTGTAAAATTAATTCTGCTTCAGTACTGGACTGTGAGTTTTTGTACTAAAATTGCAGGCTTTGCAACTAATGCAGGGAAAAAAACCTTTTAGTTTTCGAAATGAGAGGTCTGTTTCAATAAATTTGTTTTTTGGTTCTCTAAAGGCACTAGGAGCTAGTATATTTTTTAAATTTTGGGCTTTTTTAAATATTAATGTTGGTTTTTCAGGTAATAATTCGCCAATAATCGGATCTCTCTGCAAAATGTACCAATGTTTATTGAGGATGGTTTTAATTTGATTGTGATTAATATTGTAGTCAGTAATAAATGGGATCTATAAGGAATCTGAATTTGTAACTGTTTTATCTTTCCTTTTAAAAGATCACTTCTATTTTTCATTCTTGCAATTGTTTTGGCTTCTTCTATTTTAGTTTTATTGTATCCTTTTTCTTGAAAAAAAATTTCTAGATGTAACGCTTGCTCATCATAATATTCTAGTGTAGTGCAATTTTTTCTTATTCTAGTGAATTGGTTGGGGGGAATATTGTCAACCCATTTTTTGTATAGGCAACTTTTTTTGTGTACATAATTATGAGATTCTACTTTTTTTAAATGTGTCTTGGTATGAATTTCAATTTTAATGTATAATTTGGTATAATTTGGTATAATTTCAATTTTAATGTCTAAATAACTTAAAGTATGTTTACTGTATTCATATGTAAAATTAAGACCAAACTTACTAGTACTGAGATCTTCTATTAAAAGTTTGAATAATTCAAGATCCCTTGCCCATATGATGAAAATATCATCTATAAACCTGCGATAGAGCACCAAGTTCGCATCCCAAGCACCACTGTATATTACCAATTCTTCAAGATGTCCCATGAAGAGATTGGCGTAGCTTGGGGCGAACTTGGTGCCCATCGCCATGCCCTGTAGTTTGCAGGAAAAATTGATCATTGAAGACAAAGGAGTTGTTTTCAAGGATGAATTTGATACAAGTTATAATAAAGTCTATTTGTTCTGGCTGAAGTTCACCTTCTTTTGTCAAATGATAGTCAATCCTAAATTATGTTGTATACTAGTATAAAGGGAGCATACATCGCAAGTTATAAGAGTGTAGCTCTCTTTCCATTTAACAGTTTGCAGGATGTTTAAGAAGTCTGTTGAATCTTTCAATTATGAGGGGAGTCTTATAACATATTGTTGCAAAAAATAATCTATATATTCTGAAAGATTTGCAGTTACCGAATCAGTCCCTGAAATGATGGGCCTACCTGGCGGGTTTAATAGACATTTATGGATTTTAGGCAAATAATAAAAGGTGGGAGTGATAGGATGGTTAACGGACAAAAAATCATATTCTTTATTATTAATTATGCCTATATTGTAAGCTTTTTTTAGGAGGATTTCTAATTCTCTTTTTTGTTTATAAATGGGATTAGAAGGAATTTTCCTGTATGTTAAAGGGTCTTCTAATAATCTTAATGTTTCCTTTTTATATGCATCTTTGTCTAGAACGACAATTGTGCCTCCTTTGTCGGCCTGTTTAATAATAATATTTTTATTAGATTTCAAATTTATTAGTGTTTCCCACTCTTTTTTGTTGAGATTCATTTTTGAATAGTTATCAGTGTTTATTTTTTCAATATCTTGTTTGACCATTTTTTTGAATAGTTCTAGGTTTTTTCCTTTATCTGTGACCGGATAAAAGTTCGACTTAAGTTTCAAATTTGTTTGTTGGAAATTGGTTTTATTTCTTTGTTCTAAATCTCTCGTTATAGGATTTTTTAAAAGAATGTGAGATACTGTCTGCATGGCTAAGGCACTCCTTGTGCCCCCTTGGTGGTTGATGTACACCACATGGGAAATGGCTAAATGGAACTGAACGAAGAAGCGTCCACGCTTGTAAGGCATTGAAAATCGGCCTGAGTTCAAGAATATTGATGGGTAATAATCCTGAGTCCACCGATGATTCCAAACTGTATCCAACCCGTGAGGTTGGCATTCGCAGTGATTATCTCCCACTACAGACAGATGAGGCCTATGCCTACAGTAACTGGATAAGGATTTAACACCAGGTCAGAGACTGTCTGGCAAAGTGGTCCAATGTTATTTGTTGAGAAAGATCAAAATGACCCCTGTTCCACTGACGAAGCATGTACAGCTGCAGCGGTCTCAGATGTAATCTTGCAAAAGGAATGGAGTCAGATGCTGTAACCATGGGGCCTATTACCTCCATGCACTAAGCTACAGAAGGAGAAGGAACCCCTGAAGATCTCAACAAGCTGACTGGAGTTTAACCCTGCGCTGATCTGTCAGGAAAATTCTCATTGTTACTGAATCTATAATAACTCCTAACCGAATGCCAAGAATAACTGAAACACACCCTTGTCTGAGGAGTGAGAGAACTTTTGGGAATGTTGATCCAACCATGTCTGTAAAGAAACCCAAGCAACTTTTCTGTGTGAGAAATTGCTGAAGGCAAAGATGGAGCTTGCACCAAGATATCTTCCAGGTACGGAGCTACCACTATACCCTGAAGACGAATAACAGAAAGAAGAGTTACCAGACCTTGGTGAAAATTCTGGGAGCAGTAGCCAACCCAAAGGGAAGTGCCACAAACTGGTAATGTTTGTTTAGATAGGCAAACCAGAGAAACTGATGGTGATCCGGATCAATAGAAATGTAAAAGGTACCCATCCTTCAGATCTATAGTTGACATAAATTATCTCTAAAGTACCAAGGATAGAAGTTTTTGAAATATGTGACAGAATAAACCTTCCTTTTTTAATCTGAAGCTGATTCTGTACCCAAGACACAATGTCTACAACTCAGGGGTCCTGAACAGACTGTTTCCAAACCTCTTGGAACAGGCTCAATCTGCCCCCTGGATCAGGGCCGTACCTTCATGTGGTTTTGGAATCAGAGGAAGACTTCTTGTACTGTTTGGATTTGTTGCAGACAGGATTCAGCTTCCAAGTATTCTTTTGCAAATCTGTCTTCTGGGATGATGCAGATCTCAGATTTTTGTTCTTAGGAAAGGGATGAAAAAGACCACCATGTTTCCTCTTCTGTCTGTTTTTTTTATCTTGAGGTAAGAAGGAATCTTTGTCCCCGTTACAGCAGAAATAATGGAATCCAAACTTGGGCCAAATAAAGTTTTACCTTTAAAAGTCAAAGTTAAAAGCCTGCATTTTGAAACCATGTCCACCGACCAAGACTTAAATCAAAGTGCTCTGCAAGTTATCACCTCCAAAGCTGTATTCTTGGCATTAATACGAACAATTTGAATGATGGCATTACAGAATATTGCACCAAAAAGCTGCTACCCCAGCAACTGCCCTAATGCTAACTGCTTGCTGAAACATTAGGCCTTTCTTAAGTAACCCTCAAGTTTCCTGTCCATGGGGTCTTTAAAAGACATACAGTCTTCTAAAGGAATAGTCGTTCTCTTAGCCTGAGTAGAAATTGCACCATCCACCTTAGGAATAGTATCCCATAACTCCACATTCAGCAATAGGAAGAAAAAAAGTTGAAAGTCGCAGCTGAAGTAAACGGTATCACTGGTATGTCCCATTCCTTAGTAATATTATGTCTCAAGGGAGAAGGACCTGGGCCTGTAAACAAGATCTAACTTATGTACAGGTTTTTACTCCACAGGCTTCGAGTCCTAAACCCCTAAACTCTTTAAAACCTCCTTTAGAAGAAAATACAAGTGTTCCATTTTAAATTGAAAAGTAATCTTCTCTGGTTCCTTATCTGTTTTTGAGGAAGAATCATCAGCAGATACCTCTCCCTCTGATATGGAAGATAACCCCTCTAAATCAGAGCCCTGAACCTGATTGACTGAGTATTTTAGATCTTAGACATACAGTGTTTAATCTTTCTCTTGCGCTTACTCGGAGGCGGCAAAAACTCCAGAGCTTCAGACACTGCCACATGTAACGGAACCTTAAACCCCTCAGAAAAATCAGATGCATCTTTATTAACTTACACAACTGGATTATTCACAGTTGAAGGTGAACTGGGCAAAGGAGAATGAGATCACAATACAACTGTTAAACAAGCATTGCATAATTGAGCAGGAGGACATACTATTACCTCCTTAGCTACAAACATTATTATTCCACAAATAAATGTTTATTAAGTATCTCCTCAGAAATTGTAATGTATGTGTATGTATGTATATATATCTATATATATATATATATCTATATATATATATATATATAAAATATTCAAAAAACAGCAAACCAGTTCCAGGGACTGTAAAAAGGCCCAAAAAGAGTAAGGAACCCTTATGGGTAATCTAAAAGGGAACCTTAGTGCACAGGGTTCTAAAATTAGTCAATATAGAATTTAAAGAGAAAAAAGTAGTAGAACCTGTCCAGC
>CAJPDP010123092.1:0-13598 GCA_905336975.1 Bombina variegata variegata | reverse complement strand
CATCATCAAACTAAGTTTAATAAACAAAAACGTTTTTTTACTTGCATTTTTCTGCAATCAGTTCTCTGCATTGTTAGCATGTTAGATAATATTGGGTCTGCACCTATTCTATGCATTTCAATCTGCAGTGATTAAGCAGTTAGGCACCCTCACCTCAAGCAGCTCGACAGGAAGATAATAGGGAAGTGGCTGCTAAAACTTGTTGCTCGATAGCTAATGTCTGCTCTGTGTACACAGATCATTTTAAGGCTGTTAAGTTGCATAACTTTGCTACAAAACAAGCGGACAGCTTCACCTACTGGCTATTTTAATTAGTGCACTTTGCTTTCCAAAGCAGTCACATGACTGAAAAAAAGGTTGTTATTCTGAAACGGCGCAAATTAAACCGGCGTAAACCGAGGGCCACCTGTATTCCCATTCTGAAAGGCTTTTACTTACACATTTAATTTTAGAATAAAGATAGCAGTAGAAAGATATATTTAAACACACCATCAAAAAATCAAATCAAATCTACTCTCGTATTTAATTATTTCTTATCCTAATTTGAATAACTTAGTCATAAGTATTTTAACATTAAACTACAGGCAGTCACCGTTATTACAGTGATAAATCGTTATGTTGAGGGAGGGGAAAATCCAAGCATTCAAAGTGGCCAATATTCTCACTCACAGCACACACACACACACACACACTCTCACTCACTCGGAATAGGACAGAGGAGTGTACAGGAGTAAGCTGGCTGTGAAAATAATTTCTCCCAGTGAGAGTTGGTCACAAGCCTAACTCAGGTGTCAATGGGATTCAGCCTGCTTCTGTTTTGTTTTGCTTGTGATACAGATCATGCATCAGTGTGCATACTACACAGGATGGGCTTTCTACTGGAAGCAGGAATTCTGGTAAGCACAATAGACTGACTGCTGAAATGTGAATATGGCTTGCACTAGCATATCTGGCATGTGACATACAGCCAGGGAATATCACACTTTACACATACATGCCTATCAAATTTGGGCAGGTTTGGGCACTTTATTTCAATGTAACTTCTGGAGTCTCTTTAAATTCTCCTGATAAGGAGATATTAATTTCTATGCACTTGCTGCGCTAGCATGGGGACGTTTTTTTAAGACCTTTTTTTTTCTTTTTCTTCAAAGGCAGGGAGAGTCCATGACTTCATTCATTACTGTGGGGAATATCAACACCTGGCCACCAGGAGGAGGCAAAGACACCCCAGCCAAAGGCTATAAATATCCCTCCCACTTCCCCTATCGCCCCCAGTCATTCTTTGCCTTTTACCACTAAAAGTGTTTTACTAAGGCAGATTGATGCAGGATGGTCTTTTTCTTTATAAGCGCTACGCAGCTGATATGTAGCTTTGTGCGCTTTGATCGGTCTCAGCTTACGCTACACGTGACCAGCCGCAATTTCCTCCATGTTTAGCGACTCGCATACTGCAAATATTCTTGTAGTTGTCCATGGAGAGTCTACTGCTCCTTCTGACCGGTCTGGGTTTCTGGGAGTTGGTGAGTACCCCAGCCTAGGTGTGGGTAGAGGTGCCTCTCTGCGCAGTAGATTTTTTCATTAGCTCCTTTTTTTGTTGAGACCCATTATTACACTATGGATGACTCTGAAATTATTCCTTCAAAGGGTTCTGCTCCTGCTATAGCAATATCTAATGCTTGTCTATATTGTGATGAGTCCATGGTTTGTCCACCTGCTCAATTTTGTTCAATCTGTTTAGGTCACATTTTAAAAACTAGGAAGGGGGCTAGAACAGTTAATCACTCTTAAGTTTATCCCCTCTGAGCATTCCACCTCTCAAGACTCTATTGTCCAGGTGATGCCTGCACTCACTCCACAACCTCGATTTAACCCTACTTCACAAGCAGTTCCCCGCGTCACACTTATCCCTCCAGTTGGAGGTGACTTTTTTCCAGCGGATTTTACTTCTCAGTTACAATCTGCTGTATCTGCTGTCCTAAATGCATTGTCTATCTCTGGAAAACGTAAGAGAAAGGTCAAACATAAATCTGCTGAGTTGGAGGATACTCCTTCTCTTCAGTCAGAATTGGCTAGTCTGTCTTACCTTTCTGAGGATGAGTTAACCTCGGTCGCATCCGAAGGTGAACTTTCTAAATCAGTGGTTTCAGAAGTTAAGCCTCCTGCTTCAGAGGAACCTATCTTCAGATTTAAAATTTAACATCTCTGTTTTCTTTTAAAGGAGGTTTTATCTACTCTAGAGGTTCCAGAAGCTAAGCTTCCTGAGGAGGCTAAGATTCCTAAGTTAGATAGGGTCTATGTCCGCATGACTAGCATTATTGCGAATGAATGGGAAAGGATTGGAACTCCTTTTTCCCCTTCAACTTTTAAGAAATTGTTTCCAGTTCCTGATTCTTATCTGGAACTGTAGAACTCCATTCCTAAGGTGGATGAAGCCATTTCTACGCTCGCCAAACACACTACTATCCCTCTAGAGAATAGCTCCTCTTTTAGTGACCCTAAGGATAAAAAAGAAAAATTGGAAAGCTTCTTGAGAAGAATGTTTCAACATATGGGCTTTCTTTTCCAACCGGCAGTATCTGTAGCCGCAGTTGCATCTGCAGCCACTTATTGGTTTGACGCTCTGTCGGAATTAATTGAAGTTGAATCCCCTCTTGAGGATATTCAGGATAGGATCAAGGCTTTAAGGATAGCCAACTCCTTTATCTGTGATGCTAATATGCAGATTGTTCTTTGAATGCCAAAGCTTCAGGTTTTGTGGTCCTGGCTCGCAGGGCCCTCTGAAATCTTGATCTGCTGATATGATCTCAAAATCCAGACTCCTTTCCTTACCATTCAAGGGGGAGGGATTTATTTGGACCAGGTCTGGATAAAAGGGGGAAAGGGACGTCAGTCCTCTATTTTTCGTTCTTTTAATCAGACAAGACCCAGCAGGCTCAATCATTCTCCAAGCCTGAACAGTCCAAAGGTACTTGTAAGCCTAACCAGACTTAACAAATCTAAGCAGACCAAGAAGCCCACAGACCACAAATCTGCATGATGGGGCGGCCCCCGATCCGGGATCGGATTGAGTAGGGGGCAGACTGTCCTTTTTCTCAGATGCTTGGGTTCAGGATGTTCATGATCCTTAGGTGTTAGACGTTGTATCTCAGGGATACAAAATAGGGTTCAAATCTTGTCCTCCAAGGGGCAGATTTCTCCTTTCAAGACTGTCTTCAAGACCAGAGTAGAGAGCAGCTTTCTTAGATTGTGTTCGGGACCTTTCCTCCCTGGGAGTAATCGTCCCGGTGCCCTCCTCAGAAAGGGGTCTAGGTATTTACTCAAACCTCTTTGTGGTTCCCAAAAAGGAGGGGAATTATCGCCCTATCCTGGACTTGAAATGTCTCAACAAGTTTCTCAGGGTTCCCTCCTTCAGAATGGAGACTATCCGGTCCATCCTTCCCTTGATTCAGGAAGGACAGTTCATGACTACAATCGATTTATAGGATGCATACCTTCATGTTCCGCTCCACAAGGATCATTTTCAGTTCCTGCGGTATGCATTTCTGAACCAGCAGTTTCAGTTCATAGCCCTGCCATTTGGCTTAGCTACTGCTCCCAGAATATTTATGTAGGTTCTGGGAGCTCTCCTAGCAGTGGCCAGATCCCAAGGTATCGCAGTGGCTCCTTACCTGGGCGATATCTTGGTTCAAGCTTCATCTTTTTTCCTTTGGCAAGATATCAGACAGAGTATCTTCTGGGTCTCCTTCGGACACACAAATGGAAGATAAATCTAGAAAAGAGTTCCCTGGTTCCCATTACCAGGGTTGTTTTTCTAGGAAATATAATCGATTCAGTCTCAATGAAAATCTTTCTGACGGATCAGAGACGTTCCAAACTGCTGTCGGCTTGGCGATCCATTCAGGCCACCGTAAACCCTTTGGTGGCTCAGTGTATGAAAGTAATTGGTTTTATTGTGTCTTCCATGGACATTATTCCTTTTGCCCGCTTCCATCTACAACCTCTACAATTATGCATGCTGAGGCAATGGAACGGAGATTGCTCTGGACAAGCTAACTAGAGAATCTCTCTCTCTTGGTGGCTCTGTCAAGATCACCTGTCCCTAGGTACGTGCTTCTTGAGACCATCCTGGGAGATTGTGACTACGGGGAGCCGTCTGGGGTCCCAGGAAGTCTCAGGTGACTTGGTCCCGAGAAGAATCTTCTCTTCCAATAAATATCTTGGAACTTCTGGCCATTCACAATAATCTATGCCCGGTATATAAGATTTCAATCAGACAACATAACATCTGCCGCTTACACAAATCATCAGGGAGGAACAATTCTAATAGTGATTCTAATAGCATGATCTTGCCCGCAAAGAACATGGTTTGCAGATCTGGTGAGGATGTCTTCTTCCCCTCCATGGAGATTGCTGTTTCGAGCGGTATCTTCTAATGCAGGGACCATTCCTGCATCAAACCTAGATTCTCTGAGACTGACTGCATGGAGATTGAAGTCTAGTCTTATCCAAAAGAGATTTTTCTGAGAGAGTCATAGACTTTGATCCTGTCATTCGCCGTATATACCACAGGGTGTGGGGTACTTGCCTACTTTGGTGTGAGGAACGTGGTTTTCCTTGGCACAAAGAGTTTCTCAAATTCTGTCTTTTCTTCAGGATGGTTTGGAGAAGGGCCTGTTGGCTAGTTCTCTAAAGGGTCAGATTTCTGCTCTGTCGGTCCTATTGCACAAACGAATAGCAGACCTTCCTGATGTTCAATCCTTTGTTCTGGCTCTGGTTAGAATCAGGCCTGTATTTAAACCTGTTGCTTCATCATGGAGCCTCAATCTTGTTCTTCGTGTTTTGCAGCAAGCTCCGTTTCTCTGAGATATCTGCTTCACAGTGTGAGCCCCCTAATCTGGTATTCCATGCAGATAAGGCAGTTTTACGTACCAAGTTAGGATTCTTACCTAAGGTGGACTCGGATCGAAACATCAATCAAGAGATTCTTCCTCGAAGGAACGTTTGCTCCACAATCTAGATGTTGTGCGTGCTTTAAAATTTTATCTCCAGGGGGGGCGGAGCCAGCCACGCTACTGAAAGGACGCATCTCTATCTCACTCCGTATCCCAAGTGCTGTAACTCTATTATAAACCCCTTAATTTCTAGTAAAACCCCAGTTTTTCCTACTACCCCAAGCTCCCTGGCAACTACCTATAGAGCTTGACCCTTAAAAGGAGAGATTCGGGCTAACTGAGAGCCACACAAAAGTGCCGAGTGATCAAACCGCACCCGCTTCTAACTACAACTAATCGGAGCAGGCCTGTTACCTATCGCGGCCCCCTGCCGCATATCTCACAACCCGGAGCGGCTCTTACCTTTATCTACACTCCCTTGCCTAGCTCAGCCGCGCGGCGGCTCTAACTAACAGACCGCTCACTGCAGCACACCTCAAGAGGACTCCGCCACACAGAGGATTGGCCTGCAAACCTGCCGCCTGAGGAGCACTAGGGTTCGAGCCAAAGCTGAACGATCCGGCTCAATGGTCCTTGGTTTCTTGGCTGACTGATCTCTGGGCCCCCAGCCTCCTCCTACCACACGCAGGTACTTTTAAGTTTAATAGCGTGCGAGCTCCCAACAGAGGCTTACTTACTATTATTTCCCCTGAGACGCACCCACGTGGCTGTTAGTGAAGGCCGCACCTGAGACCACGTTACAGGGTGAGCTTAAACCAGGGCTAAAATTAACAATCTAAGTCCCCTGAAACCTCCTTACATTTATTGTTTGGCTAGAGGTATACTCTGAAGCTGTGTGTGTGGGAGATTGACAGAGACGCTCTGCAGCTTACCTAGCAGCATTAACTATACACAGCTGCATTTTCATTATCAATAACATTATTCCCTGGCTTGTGATTGTTGTCCTGACCTCCCTGCATTATAACAGGTTAAACCACACTAGGGGAGCCTCTACTTATTAACTGTATATTGCCAATTCAGTTTAAGGAGACCTACCAGATATTTCTCCTAGCAGCTATTAAAGAGATATTCACCTAAATAATAACCCTCTGATACCACAACCATAAGACTAAGGATCCAACTTCTAAGTCCAAAGTCTCTGAGCCCCCTTTTTGGAAGCCACTTATCTCCCTTATACTTCTATACCTGTGCGCTCAACACAGTGTGGTTAAGCTCAGCCTCTCTACCTCCTCACCTCCCTTTCCCGTAGACCCTAACTACCTACGGGTCATATCCCACTGTCCCTTTACCCAACCTGCTCAGGGAGAGCACACGCCCCAGGTGAGAGAGGTGGAATTTTATTTTGGTCACCGCTCTAGGGATATAATACAAACACAATAAACCTCACCCCCCCATTTCCTTAACCTCTATCTAGAAAAGATTATGTGCTGAGCGCACCCTGCAGCGGGGGGTGCCGAATCCACATTCTCCATTCACTACTTATCATTGGAGGCCGCAGCCACCAGCTGGAACCACTGATATCACTATCTATCTATCCAGAACTGAATATGTCTCATTCACAAAAAAAGAAGACAAAACATACGGATCTTCCGAAAAGAACCCTCTTTGACCATTTTTTACACAAGACTACATATGAACAAGACATGTCAGATGAGGACTCCAGGGAATCCCTCACTACCACGAAAGACCTTCATAGATCTGCTTCTCATTCTACAGACAGGTCGCTGACTCCGCACTCTTCTATCTTAGAATCTATCAAAGATCTATCTGATAAAATGGACTCCCATCATTCTTCACTAAAACAAGAACTCAAAGCCTCAGTCTCAGAACTTAAGAGACATCTCCCTTCTATGCGAAAGGTCTGAAAACTTGGAAAAAAAACAAGAAGATCTTCTTAGATCACTCTAATCTGCTGGCATACACACAGTCACTAGCGGAAATTATTACAGACCTTGAAACGAAACTGGCGGACCTCGAAGATAGGTCCCGCCGTAATATTAGAATCCGCGGCATTCCAGAGGAAGTGGGAACCGCTGACCTCCCCAAATACCTCCTAGAACTGTTCAAAGAATTACTTGGGTCAGTACAAGAACAAGAGGCCCTGATTGATAGAGCTCACCGAGCTCTACGACCAAGATCTGCACCTTCTGGTTCTCCCAGAGACGTCATCCTAAGGTTGCATTACTTTACGTTTAAGGAGAAATTACTCAGAGCTTCATATCAAAATAAACAACTAAAAGACCCATATCAATCTATCCAGATCTTCCCTGACTTATCTACACACACGCTGAACAAAAGACGCTCCTTTCAACAAATAACTCAGACTTTACGTCAAAACAACATTAATTACAGATGGGGCTTTCCGGTCAAGTTATTTTTCCAGATAGAAGAGCAGTCATATATTGTTTCTACTCTTGAACAAGGGTGCAAAATCCTACATTCAACTGGACTCCTTCGATCTCAAAATGAACCGAAAGGGCCTACTGCCCCTCCCGAGAAACTTAGCGCCACTGCACTGGAATGGCGTCCTCTCCCACAACGGTTCAGCTATCAAGCTAAAAGAAAGGAGATTTACAGGGAGACCTTTGATTTTGACCAGAATGTGAAGAACTTTTCACATATAAACCGCTGACCTTTACCTTCTTACTAAATGAAAATAATTTAGTTAGCCTCCCACCCAAGAGACCACATGTCTGAACTGCACTACAGTTGGTAATGTAATAAGATTTGTTTTGTTTTTTGTTATTGTGTTGTCAGTTTTTCTATTGTTGTCTCTTTACATCAATTTTGTTATGTTTCAATTTAGATATTTGACTCAGGTTTTCTTAATCTATAGTGTTACCCTAAAGGCACTACTTCTCTTCTTATAAGAGTTGTCACATAGTAGGAAGTATACTGTTTGAACTATTAGTAAAGCATTTATCACCCTCAGATATGACCTAGGTCATGCTACTACCTCCCTCTAAGTTTCAAGCCTATCCGTCCCTACTTAATGGCAAACTCCCTAATGCCCTGGATCTAGAGCCCCTTCTTAGTTCAGCTCTGGTTTGCGTTTTCCTCTTCTTTTTTTTTATTTTTATTTTTTGATCCTCTATATTGGTTACTTTTATATGTTCGTTATTACCCATAATATGTATTTGCTGTGATTTCATGATATTCTCTACATGATCAACCATACTGTGTAAATGTAACTGATATGCATATCCTTACCCTCCCTTCTGCTTATTTTTTTTTTCAAAAATACATAATGATGTTCCACATTTCAAAATAACTAATAGTTCGTCTCCTTATTAGATTCAGGCACCCCCCCTCCCCATATTTACTCTCGCTAATTCCCCCCTATACTAATTTTTAGTATCTGATGCTTAGACACACAAGCATCCTAATTTAATTTCTCTACTCTTATTGACCCACAGCACTTGGTTTACAAATATTTCTACAGCGTTGCGTACCTGTAATATTGTTTTGCCTGGCTTTATTGTATATATAGTTACGTATCATTCTAACCCCCTCATCCCCCTATTCCTCTAATATACGAGCGGCTCTCGCCTGCTGAATTCCCCCTCTTATATTTGATATTTATAGTGAGGTTATGCATTTGTTTTGACTTAACTCTCTCGTAGATTCATTACAGTTATATATTGAAATCTTCCCTTTTTTTTTTTTTTTCTCTCCTCTCCCATTTCACCCACCCCCCTCCCGCTCCCCAATCTTAGTCATTGCTCAGTTGCGCATTTTAACACTTAATGCACAAGGCCTCAATTCCCCCACCAAGCGTAGTCTTTTGTTAGGCATGCTACAACGCACAAAAATAGATGTAGCCTTACTTCAAGAAACCCACTGGCTCACCAATCCTGACTCCATTCGCAAATATAAAAAATATCCAACAATTATCGAGGCCTCATTTAGCTCTAAATCTAGGGGGTCGCGATTCTCATTAACACTCTCTAGTAAACTACGAACCTATTTATGTAGAAGTTGACCTTCAGGCCCGATACATTATATTGGTATGTAAATTAAACGAGCAATTATTTACCATAGTAAATGCCTATGCCCCCAACACAAAACAAATTAAATTTCTCAGACATCTCTTAGGCCTAGTACTCGCAGTCAAACAAGGAGCACTGATTTTAGGTGGTGATTTAAACCTGATTTGGGACCCTGCATTAGACAGGATGGGCCCAAAGATCTCAGTTACGGAGAGATCCACACACCCTCTCTCCATAGCATTTCAGAAACTAATTGCCCAATATGACCTATACGATGTCTGGAGAGCGCTACGCCCCCTCGAAAAAGAGTTCACCTTTTACTCCCCCCCCCACACCGCTCCCATACTCGCATTGATTACTTCTTCACAGGCTCTCGCACACTAGAACATATAACACAAGTTCAGATCCTCCCTATATCCTGGTCAGACCACGACTCTGTCACTTTAACTCTGGGACCTCACCCCTCCTACACGCCACCTCCCACCTGGAGGCTTAAAGATTTCCTAGTCACCCACCCATCCCTTAAACTTGAAACTCATAATTTAATAATCAATTTCCTAGACATTAACGATACCACTTACATTACAGCAGAAGTCCTATGGGCATCCCTCAAAGCTTACTTTAGGGGTCATTATATTGCCAAAGCAGCACAAATATATAAAGCACAGCATACATCTCTTGCTACGCTGACCTGCCAACTTAGATCACTCAAGAGTCATCTCTCTTACACGGCTACACTGAACATTCAAATTTCAGAAATTACAAGACAGATTAAAGACTTAGAAATCCAAAGGACTCAGGCAAACTTAGAAAAACTTAAACAAATCTACTATTATAAAAGCAATAAGACTTCGCCACTCCTAGCTGCAAAACTTCGCAACCGAATGGCTCAGGCTAAAATTATGCGACTTAATTCTAGACGCGGAACAATTGCCTCCCCAAAAGAGAGAGGGGAAACTTTTCGAGAGTTCTATACAAATTTGTACAATCTTGGGGAGTCTGACCCGTCCCCTCTCCTCCAGGTTTCTGAAATTTGTACTCACTTAGAGACCCTTGAACTCCCCCAGGTCACCCCAGAATCTTCTCAAGGTCTAATCGTTCTGATTTCCTTGGAAGAGATCAGAATTAATATAAAAGAACTGAAACTAACCAAGTCACCAGGTCCTGACGGGTTTACGGGTCAGTTTTATAAATCCTATATAGATATAGTGGCCCCCATACTTTGCAGAGTATTTAATGAAGTGATGGTAAAGGGCTCTTTCCGCAAGGAATATTTGGAGGCGTCTATTACCACCATTCTCAAACCAGGGAAGAACCCTTTAGATTTTAGTAGCTACCGCCCTATTTCCTTATTAAATCTTGACACTAAGCTTTACTCCAAAATTCTGGCCAACCGCCTCGCTAAAATTATTCCCACCCTGATCCACCCTGACCAGGTGGGCTTTATTTCCTCGAGAGAGGGCCCTGATGCGACGAGGCACGTTCTTGATGTTCTAGTTGGAGCGGTAGAATTAGGGACTCCCATTCTCGCCCTGTCTCTAGACGCCGAGAAGGCCTTTGACAGGGTGAGATGGGACTACCTATGGGAAACGATGAGAGTATTTCAATTCCCGACTCAGTTTATCACGGCAATACAGGCCCTCTACTCGGACCCATCGGCTACGGTTAAGGGTGTTGGTTTTCAATCCGATCCTCTCCAAATATCAAATGGGACTAGGCAGGGGTGTCCCCTTTCACCCTTATTGTTTGCACTTTCAATAGAACCTATTGCCCAAGCAATAAGACTAGATGCAAATATTACTGGGTTCTACTCACATGACTCACAGCATAAAATCTCGCTTTATGCCGATGACATCACACTACTCTTGACGCAGCCTACCAGTTCCCTCCCCGCTGTCTTTAACTTACTCAAACTATTCTCCACACCAAGTCATTATAAATTAAATATTTCCAAGACTGAAGTCCTGCATTTGAACATACCACCCCCTGACTTGATCAATCTACAGAGATTGTATAGCTTTCACTGGTCCGCGCAGTCTATTAAATTATTAGGTATCCATCTCAGCATGGACACATCCATAATCATTTCTAAAAATTTCTCAGATAGGCTTCCCGAATGGCGTAAACTCCTTGATTCGTGGGAATATCGTGAGATTTCCTGGACAGGAAGAATTGCCGCGGTCAAGATGTCCTTTATCCCTAAAATTACCTATTTGTTTAGGTCCCTTCCGATAAATATCCCCAGGACTACACTTAACAGACTGCAGAGTCTTATCACATCCTATATCTGGAAAGGTAGAAAACCTAGGACAGCTACGCAGACCTTGCAAAGAAATATAAGTAAAGGAGGGTTAAGCTGTCCTAATGTTATATTATATTATCAAGCAGCCCGACTGACTCACTTATTAAATTGGAGCTATACAGCTAACACAGCTTCTTGGAGAGCAATTGAACAATCTTTCCTACCAGCGGGCCTTCACTTGGAAGACTTACCGTGGGTACCCACTCATTACAGGAAAGACCTTAAGTTGACCCACCCTGTAATCTCCGACACATTACAATTTTGGGACCTAATTAGACACTCCCCCACCATCGCCCCCCACCCTTCTCCGTGTCAAACAATCACTAGTGTTATGGCCTGCCTCCCAGACTCGCACATTCTTGCATGGACCAAATTAAATCTTAAATGTATCTCAGACCTATACGCTCAGACAAATACACTTTCTCATCATAGCCTCTGTGCAAACCTTCCAATCCCTCGCCGGCTGAACTTTGAGGCGTTTCGCCTTTGTTCGGTCCTCAAATCTTGGGGCTTTCCCAACACTACTCTTAGGGAAATCACTAACTGGGAAAATAGATGGTTATTAGCTAAGCAGATTAGGGGCACTCTCTCATATCACTATGACTTACTCCTCGACCCATATGCACAACACAAGATCGCACAACACATGGCTTGGGAAAAGGAGTTGAACTTCACATGCGACTTAGACACATGGCACAGATAAATTTTAGCTACTAGAAAGACTACATTGCGCCACACTGTGGGAATTACATGTTAAAATAATTGTACGCTGGCACTTGGTACCGGCAACTCTTCACAGAATATACAACTCCCACTCACCTACCTGTTGGAGAGGATGTGGCCTTATAGGCACTCAGAGCCACATTTGGTTACACTGTCCTCGTCTTACACCTCTCTGGACTCAACTTTTTAATATTCTCCGACAACTTGACATCACACTCCCCCTTAGCCCACAAACATGTTTACTTCACCTAGGTTTTCCCCCACTATCCACAGCACAAAAAAAAACCTGACTATATATCTCCTTATGTCCATTAAACTTGAAATAGCAAAAGCATGGAAACAGAGATCCCCTCCATCCATCAGACAAGTCATAGCGACTGTCACTTACCTTCGCAATATGGAATCATACGCATATAAGACCATGGATGCGTTAGATTCCTACCTAGATATATGGCGTCCTTGGGCAGAGAAGTTCCCCACTTAAAATTCCTTATATTAACTAGACTGGCCCTACTCAGTGCCCTCCTCCCTTCCCTCATCCCCCCCCCCACTCTCCAAGCCCTCTTTCCTTTTTTTTTTTTTTCTTTTTTTTTTCTTTTTTTTTTCTCCTTCACCCCTAGTTTTACACGAGAGATCAATGTTTATATAAAGTTCTGCATCCAATGTTTAATATCAGAAAATGAGAATTTATGTTAGTAGCTCTGAAGACTGATCCTTGCTAGTTTCCGGGTGGTGTTTTTCACCTCTACTTGTAGCTTTTTTTTTTTGCTTACATAGTACAATCCTTAAATCTTGTCTTCAATTACGTTAAAAATGTACTTGTACGGGGAGGCGGAGCTTGGCCAGGAGAGCGGATGGCCGCATAGAAGCACAGCTCCGTAACAGCAGCGGGACTTTCTACCGCCACAACGGTGTTTTTCGCCACCAAACTGCCACAAAACGTGGCTGAACATCAAGGGACCCAGATGTGAACGCCATCTCAGCAAAACGAACCCAGCTCAGCTCGCAACTTTGAGAGATATGAGAAGTGCCGCGCACACCGCCGCCATATTGGAAAGCCAGCTACGCAGGTCGATTTACTATACAGCACTTGTAATACTTACACACAGTAATCTAAAAACATGCCGATTGGACTACCGGGGCTATCGACTAAGACAGGCACCTCTTACTAACATTTGAACTTTGCGCTGCCTAAACAAACTTCAGTTCCCTTATGAAACGGGCAGTATCCCATGATGACACTTTCATTCTGATGCGGCCTGAAAAGCCAAATAACTCACTACACAAAAAGTAAAACGCTGCAATCCCGGTTAAGCCTACTTAAAGAGGCAGCATCGCAAATCTGATTTGAAAGTTTGTGTGAGAAAGCCTGGGTCACATTATATATCTATAAGGTCACACACTCCCTGAAATATTACGTCTGCTGACAAATAACAAAGCAAGATGGCTTCTAAAAATAAAAGCAAAAGCGATAAGAGTGTTAAAAACCTATCCCAGAATAACTCACTAGTCAGCTCCTTTTTCCAGGCTGCTAATTCAGACACTCAAGAATCTATCTCACCAGAACAACCTAATGCTCCAGATACTACGCCATCTCCAGATTATGTAGTCCAACTTAAAAAGGATATTGCA
>CAJPDP010123021.1:0-11133 GCA_905336975.1 Bombina variegata variegata | reverse complement strand
AGTATGTTATCACATTATATATAAAGGAGGTCAAGCAAAAGATCAAACTGTATAAACTTATAAAAAAAGTAATAATAATATATTAGAATTTACTGAAGCAAATATGGCAGCTAGTTAGGGCTTGCCTCTCACCCCTCCTAGTATGACCAGGACAGCCATGGAATGAGAAGGTAAAACTAAAGTTAACAGTGATTTGTAACTTATTTGCAATCACTATGCAGATATATTATTTGTTAATGTTTAAAATGCACAACATATTGTACTTTTTTTTTTAAGTTTGAGGTAATACTTTTAATATGTTGAACAATCAGTGTTTATGCATATTTGAAACTGCGTAAAATATTTTTGTACAAACGTGAAGCTTTGCCTGCAAACCGTATCCTACTCATACACATATGATTTTCCTCCTCAAAATTAGTACCAAAATTGATGGACATAAGGTAGCAACCCTACAACTAGTACACCTATTGTGATGTGACCTTACCTTTTAACCACCTTATATTATGTCCATTCTCTTGTAAAAGTCAGACTCTTCATTATGACATCATAAATAAATGTCAGGGTATAAAAGACAAGGGTCTAGTGAGGAGAACAATAATAATAAGGAGTCCAAACACAGAGGATCAGAGAACTTTAACAATCAGCAGGAGTCAGTCTCTCTTCTGATAGCTCCCAGCATCTCTGGGCCACCCAAAGAGAGCAGCAGAGACAAGACGCGTAGAAGGGAGAATTATATAGTCTGGTCCATCGTAAACCCTCACACAGTATGGCAATATTTATATACTCATTTTATAGGATGAACTCAGTAGACTTGTGTTTTCTTTCAACCTCATATACTATGTGATATATTATGAGTCTTATCATACCTGAGGACACATAAACTCCCTGTTGCCATGTATTTCATGCTACCTGCTTATCAGGATAGGTGCTACAGAATGAGACTTGTCTGCTGTGCTGTAAAATAATGCCTCTGAACAATGTCCCACAAGAAGGCATTATTTTATAGGTTGAACTCGATAAACTCCCTTTAATGTCATTTTTCAACCTCAGGACACATCCTGTCATACCTGAGGACACATCAATCCCTGTTGCCATGTACCTGCTTATCAAGATGTGTGCTAGTGATAGAGACTTGTTTGCTTTGCTGTAGGGTAATTCCTTTTAACAATGACTTTGTCCTACAAGAATGCATAGAAAGGAGAATTTTATAGGTTGAGCTCGATAGACTTATGTTTTCTTTCAACCTCATCTAGTATGTGATATATTATAATGAATTTAAACGTTACAAACAAAAGAGAAAAAAAGAGAATACGTATATTCTCCTAAAAAGGCAGGGATTTCAGCACTCAATTAAATTTAAAAAATTAAGGTGGGACACCATTTTGATTCAAAATTACTTATTTTATTTGGTTATGTCCACACATGTCCAATATCTGCAGGCAACCCGCCTAAAGACAGTGGGGTCAATTTATTATAGTGCGAGCGGACATAATACAATGTATCATGTCCGCTGCACATCGATAAATGCCGACAGCATATGCTCTTGGCATTTATCATTGCACCAGCAGTTCTTGTGAACTGCTGGTGCAATACGGCCCCCTGCAGATTCGCGGCCAGTGGTCTTTAGAGCTTGATAAATTGACCCCAGTGTCTTAGCCACAATAGAGGTCCAGTTACATAATAGCAAAAAAAAATGTGTATATACAAAATGAATAACAATAAAGAATAAAAGGCATGGCCAGCTTACAACCAGTATGTGGAAAATTTGTGTGCAGAAGATGAAATACCCTAGATGCAACACCTCCTTCAGAGGGTAGTCCTGTACTCTGCCAGGAATCTGCTACTAATGAGGATCTATGCAAATGTGTAGGTAAAGAAATACTCTAAATGAGAGAAATAGATGGCAACACCTCTCCCAGAGGGTGACCCAGAAACATCCACCGGAAACTGTCACCTTGGAAAAATGCCTGAGGATCTATGCCATAAAAATGAGTAACATTAACAAACATATATGTAATTATGTAATCAGGAATGCTAGCTGGATTAACAACACCTATACTAGAGGATAGCACCACCCATACAGTGGTTCAGGTTATCAAAGATAATGATTTAGGATCTATGTTCATCCATAGCAAACACATGGTGAAAGTACATAATCATAGTCACACATAGTATATAGCGGTTACAATAAAGGCATAAAAAGAATACAATGCCTGCTGATTTGATCATTCAAACATGCTGTAACAAAACTGAGTTCACATAGGGCAAGATAATTTGCTGATATAGTGACAGAGTCCACATATGTTCGCACCACCATCTAAGTATAGCCGTATGACAGTCAGCATGAACGATCACCATTTGAATCCTCCGGTCTAGAATTCAAGAGCAAGGAATGTTTCTCATTGGACTGCACACTTGTAATCCACATCTATTGGAAAGCCGGCCCAGGCACACAAAGATGATGTCACATGCCAACGGCCATTTCACCCACCCACCCCCCCCCCCACTTGACCAAGCGTCATAGGGGCTTCCTCAGGGCGTACTTCTCAGCACATTGTGTACCGGTATTTAAACACTGCCCATTAATCGGATAATATAAGAAACAGTACTTGACTTGTAGTTGTGCACAAACTGTCATACAAACATCATGTTAATTATAGGTGGCCCTTTTGATAATAGGTAAGATGAACTGCTTAAATTACACTTGTATCAAAGAGGACAGTGCCAGCATACAGCGTCCCCAAACTACATATATTATTTTTATTTACAAAACTGAGGCAAATTTATGTTTTTCATTTAGCCCTTTTGGTGACAGGGTATTAAGACGATATATCCAAGCTGCCTCTTTTCTAAGGAGCAGATTGTCAATGTCTCCTCCTCTACCATATAGAGAACATTTTTCAATCCCAATAACTTTAAGTTCATCAATAGAACAATTGTGACATAACTTAAAATGTATAGCTATATTAATATTTACTTCTCCATCTTTTGCTTTACTGATTTTGTTATGATGTTCAGTTACTCTATCTTTTAACATTCTCTTTGTCTTTCCTGTGTAAAACAAAGGGTAAGGACAGTACAGAAGATAAATAATATTTTCAAATTTACAGTTTATAAACTGCCTAATCTCAAATCTCTTATCCCCAGTACTAAACTGTTTTGTCGTGACAATAAATTTGCAAAAAACACAATTGCCACATTGGAAACATCCCTGATTTTTTCCAGCAAGTTTAGCTCCCTTGGTTTTCTTACGTAATCGCACTTTACAAATGTATCCTTCAAACTGGGAGCTTTACGTGCGACAAGTGATGGATAGTCATCCACCACACTCTTAACATTTTCATCTGCCATTAAGAATTGCCACTTCTCTTTCAATATTGTTTTAATTTTGTTCTGTCCATTGTATTCAGTTACAAATCTTACTGTGTTGTCAGCCCCAGTTTCTTTTTTATTGTAAAGTAGAGTATCCCTATCAGTTTTTAGAACTTGATTCATTGCGTAATTAACATTTCTTTTTGAATAGCCTCTAGCTTTGAAGCTATTAGACATTTCATTAGCATGTCCAATAAATTTAGTTTTGCTAGAACAATTTATGGGTAACCTCAGAAATTGTCCGATAGGAATACCTTCAACTAATGAAGGGGGGTGGTGACTTGATGCTAACAACAATGTATTTGTTGCCGTTTCTTTACGATAAATTTCAGTACTTAATCGTGTGCCTTTTTTAATCTTTATATCTAGAAAAGATAGTTCAATAGTATTGAAGTCATAAGTAAGAAAGATATTCAAGTTATTTACATTAAGTTTTTCAACAAACTGCTTCAAATATTCAGGGGTACCTTTCCAAAGGCTGAATATATCGTCCACATAACGACGCCAAAGTGAGGAGGAGGATGTAATCCACTGATTAAATTCTTCAAACACTATTAGAAGCTCCCATAAAGCCAGATGTAAACAGGCATATGAGTGTGCACACATGATACCCATGGCAGTACCTCTAACTTGTTTGTAGAATTTGTTGTCAAATTTAAAAATATTATTTTTCAAAATAAAATCCAAAAGTTCTATGACAAAATCTGTATGTTTTTCATATGAACCTCCTCTAGTCTCAAAATAATGACGTGCTGCTAGTAGTCCCAGATGATGAGGAATAGAAGAATATAATGCCTTAACATCAAAGGATACTAGAATAGTATCCTCCTCTACCTCTAAACCATCCAATTGGCATAACAAATCAGTAATATCTTGCACAAAGGTGGGCAATGGATACGAAAGGTTTTAAAAAATTATCAACGTAGTTACCGATATGTTCAGTAATGCTGCCTATCCCCGAAATAATGGGGCGACCTGGGAGTTCTCTAAAATTTTTATGCAATTTGGGAATGCAATAAAAAACTGAAATTTTGGGAAACTTAACATAAAGGTACTCAAATTCCTTCTTAATTATAATCCCATTTTTTTCTCGCTCTATTTACTATATGGAGTAACTCACCCTATATTTTAGCGATGGGATTTTGAGGGAGTAGTTGATATTGATCCTTATTTTGTAATTGTCTCTTGGCTTCCAAAATAATGCCTGGAGTATTCATAAGTTCATAAAGAGCTCCCTTTTCCATCCTTGACAAATTGTCGCCAATAATTTTATTGATAGTTAATTTTTTTCTCTCTTTTTCCGCCTCTTTGACAAACAGATTGACTGCAGGTACAAGGGACAAAGGGGGCATATAACTTGATTTTGATCTAAAACTAGAAGTAACCATTGAGCTACATGCAGTGTTAGTACCTGTGTTTTGAGCAGGTTCCAGGGGGATGTCACAAAAATCTTCAACACCACCTTCATCAATTAAACTTTCTAACACTTTGAGAGTTTCCCTGTTTCTCCCTGGATATTTGTTCCTTATTGACCGTTGTGCTCCTCTGGTTTATTATAATGAGTCTTGTCATACCTAAGGACACATGACTCCCTGTCATCGTGTATTTTGTGATACCTGCCTATCAAGATAGGGGCTACAGAATGAGACTTGTCTGCTGTGCTGTAAAATAATGCCTCTGAACAATGACTTTGTCCCACAAGAAGGCGTACAAGGTAGACATATATTCTTGACCATCATACACCCTTACACAGTGTGGCAATATTTATATACTCATTTTATAGGTTGAACTCAGTGGACTTATGTCTTCTTTCAACCTCATCTACTATGTTAAGTATTATAATGAGTCTCGTCATACCTGAGGACACAGAACAAGTTAATAACACATTTGCTCTTAGTCAAGGTTTCATAACTGAATGAAAATAAATAAATAAATACAGTATTACTTTAAAATCAGTTGTGAGTGTTGCTTTTCATTTGTTGGTTGGTTAAAAAAAGGTGAATATATTTACAAATACATAATATAGTTCTGAGGGGTAATGAGACTATAATATCTATTTAAGAAATGTATCCATTCCACTTGCTCAGTACAGATAGTAACTGATAAATCCATTTTAAAAGGACTTTAAAGGTATATTAAACAGTGCTTCTTTGGTAAAAGCAATTAGGTTAAATCAGTTTAAACATAAAAGAAACAGATTGTGTAAAAAAAAACAGCAAACAGCTTTTTTGTTTTCTTGCAAAATTAGCACTTTACTAAGAATAAGAAATACTCCGCGTATTTCGCTACTGCCAACATATCTTTTTTTTTTTTTTTTTCAATATATCTTTATTAGTGGCCGATAAATACAATTAACAAAGATCACTTATGTTGTCACATATAAGCATAACTTCAAAAATAATTTAACAGATATAACAACCCAGCATATGACAATAATTTCTCGACATTTTTGTAACTGGCTCCTCGCGGCGAGTTGCTGTGAGGAAGCTCAAAAAAAAAATAGTAAAAAAGAAAAAAAGAAAAAGAAACAGGAAGAGAAAAAAAAAACAAAAAAAAAAAAAAAAAAAACAGAAAACACCCTCCTTCCCCTAATCCCTGATACAATTAATACTGAATTTCAGCAGCATTTGTTATCCATGAATATGGAAACAGGTCTAATACAACCATCTCTGCAAAACTAACTGAGGACAGGAAAGGTACTAAAATCTGTTTTTGTATAGATATAAGATACGAATTAATAATGGGATACCAACCAAGTAAAAATTTCTTAATTCTAGTTTCTGAAGCATCCTGTAGATGGTATGATTAAAAAATAATTTGATCTTGAATAACATGTAGAACCTCAGAGAATACAGGCCCTCTTTTTGCTTTCCATTTTTTTAGAATACTCTGTCTTACCGCTAGTATTAAGGTATTCAGTGAACGAACCCAATATCTATCTTGATTACTCGAAGTCTCAATCAATAGGATAATATCCTGGAACGTGAGAGAGACAGATACCCCGTGAATGTTATTAAACCAATATATAAGTTTCAACCAGAGCTGATTTATCCTAGGGCATGCCCAAAACTCCAACATATCTTTAATCCCTAAAAAAAATAAAGATTTGGAACTTCCGTTTTCTTATAGACCTATATCTGTTCTAAACACCAATTATAAGCTACTAATGTCTATCTTAGCTAATAGATTAAAACACCATTTAGGCAAAATAATTCATGAAAATCAATCAGGCTTCATGTTAGGGAGGAATCCAGCTAAAAACATACGAAAGGTAATGACACTAGTAGATTATTTCTGTAACAAATTTAGATCTTCAAGACACAGATACAACAGATTTAGCCTTATTAACGGTAGACGCAGAGAAAGCATTTGACCGTATTTTCTGGAATCACTTATTTTTCTCCCTAGAACAATTTGGCCTGACAGGGCATTTGAATCAGTTTAGTCGTCTAATATATTATGCACCTACATCTACGTTACTTATTAACAGTGAGATTTCTCAGCGATTAGTTTTACAACGGGGTACCCATCAAGGCTGCCCCCTTTCCCCATTGTTATTAAACTTAGCATTAGAACCCTTGGCGATCTTGCTTCGGCAACAATTGGACGGGATTCAGATAGGGGAGCATAAATTAGTGTTATTAATGTATGCAGATGATATTCTCCTATTTCTAAGTAACCTAAAGGAGAGTCTCCCTCTCCTTTTGGATATGATTAAAACCTTTGGGCTAATTTCAGGTTATAAAATTAACCTTTTCAAATCTGAACTTTATATATAAATAATAAAGACCATAATATTACACATCCATTTCGTGAAACCCCGCAGATAACGTACCTGGGGATTAAATTAAGTTTGAACTCAAACGAATGGTACAATTTTAATTTTTGCAACTGTTTCAGAGAATGTAGGGAAAAATTTTAAGTTTGGGTACATCTTCCTATCTCTCTTACAGCTCGGGTTATGCTAATAAAAACTATACTCTTCCCAAAGTTATTTTATCTTATACAAAATATTCCGATTCCTATACATAAAGCGGATATAACAAAATATAACAAAGCTTGTGCTAAATTTATTTGGAAAGGTGCAAAAGCGCGTATTTCGGTGTTGCATCTCATGAATAACAAGGAAGCCGCAGGTCTTACCCTCCCGAATATACAATCCTATAGTTTAGGTGCACGAGTCAAGATCGCAGTAGACTGACTAATGGAGTTTGATCAAGTTTCCTTGTACCCTTGGAAGTCTTCATTGATCTCGCCATTTCGTTTAGAAGCAATTCTGCATTGTCCAATCATGTCTCTTCCTTCGCAGGTATTCTCTTTTACAACCTTTAAGTATATTGTCACCGCTTGGCAGAAAGTCTGTGTGGAAACAGGTTGTTCTCCACATGTTTCTAAATTTTTACCTATAACAGGTAATCCTACTTTTTCTCCAGGTCTGACGGACGGGGTATTTAGGCAATGGTCAGCAAAAGGCCTGGAATATATTATTCAAATATTAGATTCAGAATTGGCTCCGGTATCCTTTTCTGAGTTGTGTAAGCAATTTAGACAATCAAATAGAGATTTTTATGCCTATTTGCAGATTAGACATTTGGTGTCTGAATTAAAACAAAAGGTATGGTAGCGATTGGTCACTTCTAGACCTACAAATTAGGATCAATGTCTATCAAACGGGCTTATGTTCCATAGCCCCTCTTTACTCTCTTCTTAACCAAAGGCCTGCTTCAGAACAAATAGAATATATAGTTTCAAAATGGACTAGATTTTTCCCAGAGATAAACAGCCAGGATATAATAGACACATTTAAGATAATTGAGCAAAGTTGGGTACTAACTACATGGAGAGAAACGCAGATCAAAATAACACTAATGACATATCTGACTCCGGCAAGATTAGCTAGCTGGTATAAAACCAGCATGGTTTGTTCTAGATGTAGTTCTCTTACTGTGGATTTGCTACACTGTTTCTGGGCTTGCCCAAAGATTTGACAATTCTGGACTAAAGTATTATATTGGATGAATACAATATTGAAATTGGATTATTACTTTCAGTCGAGGGAAATCTTTTTTTTAACTAAGCCCGATGGAGCTCTGCAAAATTTCAAATTAATTAATATAATTATATTCCTTGGACGTAATTTAATTTTTGAGATCATGGAAGGCTAAATCAGCACCTAGCCTAAGAGAACTTAAGAGCGCCGTGGTCTCTCAATGTCTGCTCGAACAGGGTAACTTACAAAATCCAACTGACCCCCAATTAGCACTATTTTTTAAACATCGGAAAAGCCTTATCTTATCGCTTCCAGTGTCAGCCCAAATTATCCTAGTTAAACCTTTTAGGGAAACTATATATGTTCAATTACAAGTACTTGCTGGCCATTTACCCAGCATATGGCTGGATAATACTGGAGGTGAGGTGGAGGGTCGGGTATGGAGAGGGTGGATGCTAAGAAGGATCTTTCCCTTTTTTTTCTCCTTTTTTATATACAGTATACTGTAAAATGCAATAATTGTGGAATATAAAGGCTGTTATTAGCTAACCTTTGTTGTTGCCTTAGAGGTCCTGTGTGACGCTCTATGTGCCTTAGAAAATTTTGATTTCTGCAAATATCATTTATTGCTGTGTGATAAATAAAAAAAATTGGAAAAAAATAAAAAAACAAATAAAAGGTAAAATCCATTCATATATATATGATTTCTATTAAGTATAAGCCACTTTTTTTAAAACAACAATGAAACAGACTGTTTAAAATCCATTTTAACAGCTTTTTGTGTAAAATTGAGAACAAAAAGCAAATTCTACAACCTACAATTGCTGCAAATCAAATTGCAGGTTTAGGCAATTTGCAGGATAATGATAAACAATTTTTTTTACGTAGAATCAATAGATGGGTAATGCTGCTTTGAAGGGACTCTGTGCTATAAAATTTGATTCCACTTAATGTGTTCCAAATGACTTGTTATACCTACTGCAGTGTATAAAATGTATAGGACATTATTCCTCCATGTGTATGTTTATATTTAAATCCATTATTTGCAGGTAAAACTCACCTACTAATGTTATCTATGTCTGAACATAGGTATTGAAAGATCAAGAATCTCATGTCTCAGCGTTTTGTGGGGAACAACAGATATTGTTTGCAACAGGGAGAGCGCTGAGGTAACTATTAGTACTGAATAAAGGGAGGAGACAAGAAGTGTGTGAAATAGATCACTTTTATTGACAACTTATTCTAACCAAAGCAATGATTATTCATTAGGCCATGGGGGTAGGCACCCAAAAAATCTGGGGGTAGGACTTTTACTGGCAGGGTGTTCTTATTCAGTAAACTTGGAATTGTCTGGAACGGCAATTTAAATAAATAAATACACACACTATCTCACACATATACACATACAATTCACAAAATAAAATATGTTGAATGTAGTTTCATTATTTAAGTATGCATAATTAGACATTAGGGCTAGATTACAAGCGAGGCGCTATCTTAACGTGCGCCCATGGAGGGGCTAATTTGTCAGTTTACTGGCGCACATTAAATAACCAGCCATTACAAGTGACTGGGTTATGTGACAGCTCGCGTTTTCACTTTACGCTAAGTGCAATTAACCAGAGGTCAGACTGCTGGTTAAAAATAAAAAAAATGCCCCAATTGCCCCCAAAACAAAGAGGACAGCACAGTAACATAAAATAAAAATATGAGCATTTTGACTTTTTAAAAAACAAAATAACTGTTTGCAACAATATTAAATGACCCTTAGAGATGCAACTCTTCAAAGAGATATATCCCTTTATCTCTTAATATAAAATATGCAACAAAATAAAGAGTGTGCTACAGATCTTAATCAGAAATATGCCATTAAATTAACCCAAAAATGTAAAGTTTATTATACATGAATAAATATCCCATAATAATAATAATACACTACTGGTAGTGAAGTTAAAATCTAATATAAAATGTTCCTTGAAATAGGCAGATAAAAGCAAAGATGCAAGCAAGTCTTTTAGTTACTTTATGAGACTGCCCCCACGATCGTACACCTTTATGTGCAAAAAAGTTCCGTTATAACCACTTGGGTAATGGACTGATGAAAACTCCCAAGATAAACTGTTAGAATCGCTGTGGTCGTATACAGTGCTCACCAGAATCCAAAATCCCTTCTAGGTTTCTCTGCTCCTTCTCATCTGAGGTGAACGAGCATATATACTATGGGCGTCTTGGCGTTCTCTTAGCCGTTAGAAGGACCACCCACATTCGTTTGCGATCACGTGGTTTACACCTCCCAATGGCAGTATCAGATTACCGGTGATTCTTGAGTGTTAATTGCGGCTTTGTATAGTTACTTGGGCATACACCTATCTCAGTTCTCCTCTCAGTTTAGCCTACACGAACTCATTCCCATCAACGCGTTTCAGCAGGTGTGCTTTTTTCAAGATGGGACTGTAAGTCTAAAGTCCTCCTATTTATACCCCTGTTTAGGGTCCTTTTCCATTCCATTTATCTTAAAGGAGCAGTCTCTTTTCATTGTTAAATTGACATTCGATACTGTGTCCATTTGAGTACTGTGTACACTTAATTCTTATAATAAATAGCACTCATTAAACATTAATAGATTATTATTGTCAGGACAATTGTCTGGGAAAATTCACCATCTTGACATTGCATATTAATCACATATATCTGTGCTATATAATATAGGGTTAAAATTGATCATGTGTATTTACTTATAGATTCAGGTACACATACACATATATATTATT
>CAJPDP010123009.1:0-10515 GCA_905336975.1 Bombina variegata variegata | reverse complement strand
GAGTGCAATTGCTAAACACCATTTCTCAATTTTGCACTTATGAGTTCTATTTAATCCCTTTTCCTACAGATCTGGTTAACTATACACAATATCATATATCTGTCTATAATTTATATATACATATGTAATTGTCTGCCCTGCTCACCACTGAGGGACTATAAAATAGTGCTGAATATAGGTTTAATAAATCTAGACCATATATTCATATATATACATCTAAAATTGCATCTGTGATTGTTTCAGAGTGTATTGCATATGAGCAAGATACTGTACTAAACATTTTCTAAATTATCATGGAAAGCTGTTTAAAATGTTGAAAAGGCCAGTTTTGTACTTTATCAATACCCTTTGTGTGTTTAATCTGATGTGCCCATTCTGTTTCTGAAATAGAAAACAAAGTCTGTGATAGGGAGGATTGTGACATGTGAAGCCATTACTAATAATAAAACACTAATAAACAAAATTGGAATTATTGGAATCTACCCCCCCCCCCCATGCTAGAAGAGGACTTGAAAACACTGATAAACAAGATAGCAAGGATCGGCATCTACCCCCATGCTAGAAGATGACTTGAAAAAGCTAATAAACAAGATCGGAAGGATTGGAATCTACGCCCATGTTAGAAGATAACTTGAAAATTCTGATAAACAAGATCAGAATGTTTGGATACTACCCCCATGTTAGAAGATGATTTGAAAACACTGATAAACAAGATCAGAAGGATTGGAATCTACCCCCATGAGAGAAGATAACTTGAAAACACTGATAAACAAGATTGTAAGGATTGGATTCTACCCCCATGTAAAAAGATGACTTGAAAACACTAATAAACAAGATCATAAGTATTGGATTCTACCCCCATGTTAAAAGATGACTTGAAAACACTAATAAACAAGATCGGAAGGTTTGTAAACTACCCCCATGTTAGAAGAGGACTTGAAAACACTGATAAACAAGATCAGAGGATTGGATTTTACCACTATGATAGAATATGACTTGAAAACACTGATAAACAAGATCAGAAGGATTGGAATCTACCCACATGTTAGAAGATGACTTGAAAACACTGGTAAACAAGATTCTAAGGAGTGGATTCTACCCCCATGTTAGAAAAGGACTTGATAACACTGATAAACAAGATCAGAAGGATTGGAATCTAACCACATGTTAGAAGATTACTTGAAAACATTGATAAACAAGATCAGAAGGATTGGAATCTACCCCATGTTAGAAGAGGACTTCAAAACACTGATAAACAAGATCAGAACAATTGGAATCTACCACCATGATAGAAGATGACTTGAAAACACTGATAAACAAGATCAGAAGGATTGGATTCTACCACCATGTTAGAAGATGACTTGAAAACACTAATAAACAAGATTGTACCCCCATGTTAGAAGATGACTTTACATTACTGTTTTCTTTGTAGAACAGAATAGCACTGAATTTGAAAACCCCACACAAACTGTGCAAAACATTTTGCATAGGTTTTGATGGGTAAACTCCTATATTTGCAATTAATGTACACATTTTGTATTATAGACTCCATACTTCACCATATTCTGTAGTTCATTATATTTTCTTTCTCCTAACAATAGGCTCATAAAGTACACCAGTGAAATATAAATGTATTTTCTGTAGCTTGTTTGCTTTTGTACTGTTTTCTTCCAGAGGTCACTACTGTGGAGGAAACTGTTCAATCTATTATCATAAAATTATTTACCTGTTATAATCCTGCATATTTACTAGGTTATTTGTTTCATGTACAGTCAATTTGTTAATAACCTTTCTGCTAAAAATCCATTTATAGCCAATATATTTAGTAAGAAGTTGTACTTTTATAAACTTAAAACATAAATAAATAGATGCTGAGATAATTCTAAAAAAATGTAGAGATTAAAACAAACACACAAACCTTTCTTTGTCAAGGCCCATGTTTTATTCAGACTGCATACAGATTAATCTCACCCATTTTAGATCATCAGAATGCTTTTAAGAAAAGCTCAGTTTTCATTGCACTGACATAGGAGCCAGACCCAGCTATCAGTCTTAGGTTCAATGCAGAGAGGTTGCATTAAATGCACTGGGAGCAGATGTTCTGGGAATATTATCCTTCCCATAGGCTGGTCTGCTCTGAAGACATAAAAAATAAAATAAAAGCTATTAGCAGGAAAACAGCCCTTTCTAGTACCGTATTAAAGGAAGTACAATAGAATGCCCTCTCATTGGGCACATGACGTGAAAAGGTGACAATAGTCTAAATTCTCGGTTTTATATTCAAATCATTAAAAGAAAATGTGTAATTGGATATAATCCTATTACAGTGAGCTAAGCACAACTCATGGAAATTAGATTCTGGGCATCATGGCATGTATTAATGATATATCTCTTTGAAATTATCCCATCTGTTCTTTTTTTTAATTGCAAAGAACTGTGATTCATGGTTTGCATCACATAAGCAATATCTTCAAATAAAATATGCATGAAAAAATACATTCTACATATAATTTCCTACAGAGTCTCCTAAACTAATAGCTACTGTGCCCATTACAGTCACAAAGAAATAATCTATATATTAAATATAAAAATAAAAACAGTTATAAAATAAAAAAACAAATTTCTAAATAAATATAACATTTAACTGGACAAGAGCAGTAACATACCATTGTGGGAGAACATATTTGGCAGGCATGGATTTAGTTTGTTTATATTGTGTGTTTATTTGTATGTATTTTTTTTTTGCTTATATTTGTGTGTCAAATAATCACCATATCTTTGTCAGCAAACCATTTGATGTATACGCTCCATAAGTCAAGACCCCATTCTGTACAGACCTGCTGATGCACCAGTAACAATTAGCAATGCTTAAGTGATTTTTTTTATTCAAGGGGAGTACATGTATCTACTGATGGGTGGAAGGGTTACTTGTATGTACATGCATCTCAGAGGGGATCACTGAGCACTCAATGAAGTGTTGCAAGGCTTGGCACACTCCCAACAACCCTAGGCAATGTTTTCCTGGATCCTCAGTCTCCTTCAGTAATTACTCTGGGGACCTTGGAAGTCATGGAAAGATCTGTCATTATACAAGGCTGACAGGGAGCAGCTGTGGGAGAAACCAGGAAGATGATGAAAAAACTTAGATCAGCCTTTAAATCCATGTATGCATTATATAAGGAAGACCTTATGTCCATCTCATGTTTCTTTATTTAAATAGAGCTGTATATAAATGCTGACTAAGGTCAGCACCACATCCATAATGCACAAACCCCCCTCCCAGGAATCAGTCATTCCAGCAGATCACATGATGAAGACATTTAACATCAATTGAATGTCAAAGAAAAACAACAATGGGCAGACATTAGCTGAGGAAATATATCTCAAGTAATTATATTGATTTCCTCATAGAAGCAATTGCACAAAAGACACATTATATTTTTCTTGGTTGCTTATTATTAGATAGCTTTTTATAACAAGTATATATTTGAAATAATCACCTGGGGACAACAATTAAAAATGTTTTTTTTTTTTAGTTTTGTTGGTTTTCTTTGTCAGGCATATATTATGATTACAATTCAGGACTATGCCACCCAACACATGATACTTTAGGGTCTGATTTTAAGAATATATATTTTAAGCTGTATGGATATTATTGGTATATGTCTACCCAGTACATCAACTACTGGACATGTCTATATGTGTGTATATATGTATTTGTCAGTAAATACATATATACACATAAATACATTACTACATATATACACACATATATACATATATAAATATACATATATGCATGTAAGTCTATGTTAAATTCCTTTGACTCCCTTTTTTTTACTTTTGTGTGCAATATTTTGTTTGCATAATTTTTATTAGATGGTGTTATTATGAGTGTAACTCATCATAATGTATTTTTTATGTGTTTTGTGCAACTTTTTTGTTTTGCAGTTATCAGGCTAGCGTAAATCGCGTTTATTTTCAATGTGTAATACCAGTGCTCCATTCGTAATCTGGGCCATGGTGTTTTCAAAAATGTCAGTGTTACAAATAATTATTTTTATTCAGCTCTTGCATTCCCACATACGTATTGCCTTTATATTTCTTTCTAATCATCCAAAAATATCTACTGAAGGTGAGATTAAGATCTTAAATATATAGAGATATACAATTTTTTGTAATATTCTTGTTTTTTTTTTTTTGCTCAATTCCTATTATTATTATTGTTTATTTGTAAAGTGAGACCAAATTCTGTAGTACTTTATATTGCTTCCTGGTAGCACCAGATATAGGAAATCCACAATGTTTGTTACCTATTAATAACATGCATTATTATACATACTTATACATTTCATGCAAAAAAAATTCTGAGCAGAAAAACTGGATATTGGCAGGTAAGATTGGAATATTTTTCAATGTATGCCTAAGCAAACTAAGGAATCGGTCACAATTCTTTAGAAAAACAGATCAAATGATTTATCTACAAGACTTCCCATAGACTTCAATGGTGATTTTCTGTAGAAAACATTAGATATATAACAAGCAAAAAACAGAAAGTTTATGCTTGATAAAATGCTAAAGGGATATGAAACCCAAAAATATTTTTTTGTAATTCAGACAGAGCATATAATAAAAAAAAAGACTTCTATTATCAAATTGCTTCTTACCTATGGTATTCTTTGTTGAAGAGGTACCTAGGTAGGTGACTGCATATGGATAACTTTCTTGCAAAATTGCTACAATATAGTGCTCCAGACACGTTCACGATCATGAGTTTACGTCCCTCTTTTAAGCAAAAGATACCTAAGAGAACAAAGAAAATTTGATAATAGACGTAAATTAGAAAGCTGATTAAAATTGTATGCGCTATCTGAATCGTGAAGGAAAAAATATTCAAGTATAAAAGAACATGTGATTTTTTTTGGGGGGAAAAAATTCATGGGTTTATAATATATTCATTATATAAGAAATTATTACTATTAAAGGGATGTTGAACGTTAAGGGCTAGATTACAAGTGGAGTGCTAAATATTGTTTGCGTGCAAGCAATATTTGCGCTTCACTGAGTAATTCCAGCGCACGCTAATATGTGCCGGTATTACAAGTTGACCACAATGCGAACACAAGCTTGCGTTCATATTGCTAGAAAGAATTGTGCTCACGAGAGAATGTTTCCATAGGCTCCAACGGGAGCCTCGTACTGATGCCGTTAGAGACGGGATCAGAACTTAAGCTCAGCGAAGGGGGTAAGTAGCGCAGCCACAGCAGCAAATTTAAATATATATATATGCTTATATACATATATATTTATGTGTTAATATGTGTATATAGACATATTAACACATAAATATAATTGTATATACGCATATACATTTACTAGGAACACACAGTTCCCATAGACCACAATGTAAAGGCACTTTTCAGTGCCATTTTTTTTTAACACTCCACTCCCGCCAACTTTACCTGCAAAATACTGCCTAATGCAGTTATTTTATTAAAAAGATAAAGACGCTGTTATCTTTATTTTTCAATAAAATACTCTACACTGTATTTTGGGGGCATTTGGGGCACATGTATAAAATTAACCAGAGATCTGATCTCTGGTTAAATTAATAAGTGCTAAATGCTGATGAAAGCTCGCGGTAGCAATAACCAGCCATTTGTAATGGTTGGTTAAAGGGACATAATACTCATATGTTGTCACTTGAAAGTGATGCAGCATAACTGTAAAAAGCTGACAGGAAAATATCACCTAAACATCTATTAAAAAAAAGAAGATATTTTACCTCAAAATTTCCTCAGCTCACCAGAGTAAGTGTTCTGTAAAAAGTTATTTAAGTTACTGCCCAGCTGCAAGCAAAAAAAGAGGAAGAAAGGAACAGCAGCCAATCAGCATCAGCAGGGCTGAGGTCATGAACTCTTTTATTGTGATCTCATGAGATTTCATAGTAAACTTCTTTAAACTAATGAGGGAAATAACATGCAAGACCTGAGACAGACATACTGATTTGCTGCTTAAAGTCCTTTACAATGGTGTGAATACTTAGGACATTTTGAGGTAAAATATCTTTCTTTTTTACATAGAGATGTTCAGGTGATATTTTCTAAAAAAGTAGCAAGAGAGAATAAGATGCACTGAGTCGAAAAAGTCAAATGATGAACAAATTTTATTTGGGAGTCCAATGGTATACTAGTACAAGTATAAGTCACAGTCAGGGACGCCTGACGCGTTTCGCGCATGCGTAGATGCGCTTCATTGGAGACCTGAGACAGACATACTGATTTGCTGCTTAAAGTCCTTTACAATGGTGTGAATACTTAGGACATTTTGAGGTAAAATATCTTTTTTTTTACACAGAGATGTTCAGGTGATATTTTCTAGTCAGCTTTTTACAGCTCTGCTGCATCACTTTCAAGTGTTTCAACATTTGGGTATCATATCCCTTTAATTATTGTGCCCCTGCAAATGGGCAAATTTGCCTGTTTGCAGGCGTGGAATAATTTAGCCCTCCACTTGTAATCTAGCCCTAAATACATTTTCTAAGCATAGCATTGACGTTATCCTCCATGTTGAAGTCTAGCTTTCATTGCAGTCCAGTGCTGATGTGTTTGTACATGTGAATCAACTCTGCAGTGTAACCTTGGTTACAAAATAGTGGAACCTATAATTAGGGGGAGGTGCATTATGTAGTTAATGTCCCTTTAAGCTAATTATTGAAACTTTTCTAATAAACCCTATATTCAAATATTTGTATTGATAATAAGATATAGCTTTGGTAAGGCTTGCTAAGGGTTAAGCCCTTTCTAATCAGGAAAGTCATAAACTACAGGGAAACATAAAGCATATAAATAGCTGTGAATGTCTTCAATTATGGACCAATGAATAAGGTTTGTATTGAAACATGTTAGAAATCTGTTTAAAATTATGTGATTAAACAGTGGTTTAAACTAAGCCATCCAATCTTTTCCATTTTTTTGTATTTATTCTGCAGTCATTTAAAAACTATAGCTAGCAATACAGAACATTTTCTCATTCATGAAAACAATAATTAGGAAATTTGCACATTGAGTTCCAGCAATGATGCTATCTATCAAACATGTTATGATTACATGGCAGCTTAAAAATTGTAAGTGGACAGTCCTCTGGCAGGCAGGCACCATTGCAGTTGAGAAAATGGTTATTATTACAGACTTACATGAAATTAAATCTAATTCTCACCTTTTGCTGAAAATGTATGTCAGCAGTTGAGGACAGTCCATCCGCTAAAGCTTCTTACAGTCAAAGCTAAACTTTTATGATTCCGACAGGGACTGCAATTTTAAGCAACTTTCCAATTCACTTCATTGATCAAATTTGCTTTGAAATCATGGTATCCTTTATTGAAAAGAATACCTAGGTAGGCTCAGAAGCAGTATAATGCACTACTGAGAGATAGAAGAAACACAAATGGGGACACCATGTAGCATATCCTGTGGTACAGTGAAACCCCAATAACAAATTGCCCTTTGGATGGGTACTCATGTGTAGAAGACCACCAAACAAATGGTGTCTATGCACATGCTGGATCCTATGAGTTGCCCAGCTAAATGAGTTACCTAACTAATTATCTAGCTAATGGAGGTGCTCTCTTTTTGTGAGTATTCTGTACACATCATACTGTTTTGATACAGACTGTGCTAAGCCATTTTGGCATCCTTGTTTCCTTTGTGTAGTTGGCGATTGGCTGTTGTACATATATACCTCCTGTAATTGGCTCACTAAGGGCCTGATAATCAAAAACTCCCAGCATGGAGAGAAATCACACAAAATCTTTGGGGGCTTTTTTTGAGCGTTATATATAGTAATGTGTAAGTCTCTCCGTCACATCCAGATATGTGCATAGCTAAATAAAAAAACTCTCAATCTAAGATTTGCCTTTCTAAAATGATTTGTGAGATCTCTCAGTACTGACGAGACTTGTTAGATAATCTTGCCAGAATAGAGAGGTTTAGATCATTGGGCTCTTAGTGTGTTCAGCTATCCCCCAGGAGTGCATTACTGTTCCTAAATCTACCTAGAACAAAGAGAACAAAGAAAATTGGATAATAGAAGTAAACTGATTCATACAAAATATCTTGCTTTATCTGACTCCGTATTTTTGCAACTCCAATCCTTAAGACACACCTACGATCCAGATTTTCATGATATCTGAACTAGAGCACAGGTGAAATATTCTGCTGATGGGTGAAAGCAGATTAGTAACCATGGCTACTGATCAGATGATTATTTCACCTGTGCTCTAGTTCAGATATCATAAAAATCTGGCCGTTGGTGTGTCTTAAAGGGATATGAGACCCAATTTTTTTCTTTCATGATTCATTTGGCCACCAATCAGCAAGTGCTACCCAGGTGCTGAACCTAAAATGGGCTGGCTCCTAAGCTTACATTGCTACTTTTCAAATAAAGATACCAAGAGAACAAAGAAAATTGTATAATAGGAGTAAATTAGAAAGGTGCTTAAAATGAAATGCTCTGTCTTAATCATGAAATAATAAAATTGGGTTTCATATCCCTTTATGGACTTGAATTGAAAAACACTGATCTGAATCATGATATTTTAATTCTGACTTTATGGTACCTTTAATGTTGGCTGCTTAAAATCTCATTTCATTCTATTATTATCCTTATGGCCTATTTGTTATACTTCTACTCATGCCTACCTTGTTAGAGAACAGGCTACGTAGGATAATATAAAAAATAGGGAGTACATTACAGTCTTTGTGAATCTAAGCAACTATCTTTGTAAATACACAAGTCAATTTTGTAAAGCACAGTTAAAAGCTATTGTTTTTAGAGAGAAACTCAGTAAAGGGGCATGGGACCAAATATTTTTCTTCTATGCTTCAGATAGAAAATACAATTTTAAACAACTTTCCAATTTACTTCTATTATCTCTTTGCTTTATTATTTTGGTATCCTTTGTTGAAGAAGCAGAAATGCACTACTGTGAGCTAGCTGAACCCATTGGTAAACCAATGACAAGAGGCATATATATGCAACCACCAATCCGCAGCTCCTGAGCCTACTTAGATATCCTTTTCAATAAAGGATAACAAGAGAACCAAACAAATTAGATAACATAAGTAAATTGGAAAGCTGCTTAAAATGATGTTAACTTGTAATACAATTATTATTACTATACTATTATTATTTGTGAAGTGTTGCCAAAATGTATAGAGCTGGTTACATGAGTACCCAGTTACAGTGTACCTGCTGCTCTGTATAATTATTTTGAGAATAGCTAGATATTTGTACAGACTAGCTGATATGCCCCCCCCCCCCACAGCACTTAGGCCTTGGTGCCACTGCACCTGCTGCACCAATGGTAGTTGTACCCTTGGGCACATGTGCCATAGGTTTGCAAATCCTCATTTAGTCAAAAATGGCAATGCACAATAGTGCAGTTCAATCTAGAGTAAAATAATTTTTGCAATTCACTTTTTTAAACAAAAATGCTTCTAGTAAAGCTATATCTGTCATATGGATTATAACTAACTCTCTTAGGAGGCATTCAACACAGGTGCATAAGGCATATGTATGTATATTCTGGATGTCTCATACTTGGTAAAAGCTGTCAATGAAACGCAAACAGATTTCACTAAAAGCACTTTGCAAATAATAGTGCCTTACAAATATGCATCTATATAATGTCCCTTTAACCTTATACATGCATTGGCTCTGCCTAAAGTTGATTCCTTTACAGTATTCTTATGCTTTAATATACTATTTTTTCATGACAAGTTCAAGGAATGGCATTTTCCACTACAACACTGTGTCAAAGATATTTGTTCATGATAATGATAATTCACTGCACAATATGTAATTCATCATAAAGGTACATTTACTGCCCATTTCTATAAAGCTTCCAGGAAAGGTCTGCAACCCTTTATCTATAATAAAAAATAAAATAAAAAATCACTGTTCCTCACCTATAAAGACGTTACTTGGTTCTCTCAACATAATTACCTACTTCATTAATTTTACATAAAGAGACACGAAACCCAAAATTTCTCTTTCATGAGTCAGATAAAATGTAAAATTTAGGAAATTTATAATAATTATATTGTCACATTTTCTTTGTTTTCGTGGCATCCTTTGTTGACTAGCAGGTAATGTATGTTATGTTTTATATTTACAAGAGCACTAAGGAAGCAGTTTGTTTTTATACACTGCTATAGTGATCCAGAAATGTGCACGCTACCTACCTAGGTATGCTCTTTTACAAAGAATATAATTTTAACAGTTTTTCACCACTAGAGGGTGTTAGTTCATCTATTTTATATAGATAACACTGTGCTCGTGCACGTGAAGTTATCTGGGAGCAGGCACTGATTGGCTAAACTGCAGGTCTGTCAAAAGAACAAAAGAAGGGGGCAGTTTGCAGAGGCTTAGATACAAGATAATCACAGAGGTTAAAAGTATATTAATATAACTGTGTTTGTTATGTAAAACTGGGTAATGGGTAATAAAGGGATT
>CAJPDP010122786.1:0-12418 GCA_905336975.1 Bombina variegata variegata | reverse complement strand
TGTATATGTCTCTAAATATATATATATACATGTATAAATACATATGTACACACATATAAAACGCGCACACACACACACATATATATATATATATATATATATATATATACACACACATAAATATACATATTTAGACATATATGTATCTATTTCTGTTAAAGCCCTTTGCTGTCATTTTTATTTTCTAACACCTTATATCTTTGAGCCCTTATAACTTTTGCATGCAATATTTTTGTAATAATGTTTATTAGACTGTGTTATTATGAGTGTAATTGTAATTTGTAATGCATTTTTTATGTGTTTTGTGCAACTTTTTAGTTTTGTGAAACAGTTAACCAAAGTTCTGAAGTAGCTCAAGCATTCGCATTAAATTTCGCATTAAATTTCAACTCGTAATACAAGTGATAATACATTGAGTGCAAACCTCCGCTATAAGCCCCTTATCGCTCACGTGCAAACCTTTGTGCTCCACTCCTAATCTGGTTTATCATGAATACATATTTTTTGCATTAGTTTGATCATTTTAGTGTCATATACATTATGAAATAAAACACATACACACACATAACCATGTTGGACCTAAAATATTTGTTTGCAATGGAGAAGAATACAAATATTCAATAGCATAAACATAGGTTAAGGAAACATTAACTCTCAGCACCCTGCCACCATTATATCAATCAAGTAAATGTAGCTTGCATAAAAATATATATAGAGACCATGCACCTCTGAGGTCAATCACGCTGTGAAGTCATAGAGCCACTCACAAAACTCCTTGCACTAGTCACTCCATTTCTTCCGATTTTAGAGATCTAGGATAACAGAAAACCACTTGGGAAAATGCTGACCAATACATGATGCACAGGGAAGTACCACTCTTTCAGTCATTTAAAGCAGTGATTCAGTACACACTTTGGTACAAGTTTTTTTGTTTGTTTTTTTGTCCTTCTATATACAGTAAATATTCCAGTAGTCCCAAACTAGTAAGACATTGCACTGGACTAGTAAGAACCTTACTTTTTATTCTTATATTTAACATTTAATGAACTAGTGTTGTGATATTTTCAAACCCTATCCAGCAGCTATGACAGTATTGGTCTACATGATTGTTTTCTATATATTATTCAGCAAATACCATCAATTATATAGTAGTGGGGGAGAATCTGCTTCCATTTAGCCACTTCTCTGTGGCATGATTATTATTTTACCTTTTTTTTTATTTATTTTTATTTGGCACATGTACTAAAACACAAATGGTAATTTGAAAACAAAATTAACCAATAACTGAGATGTACTAGAATTGCTCAAAACTTTGATATAATACTAGCATACAGTTATATAGCATTGTATTTGTTTTCATAACAAAAATATAATTATAGACAGATCTCACTAGCTATGTTCACAGGTGCAGGATACACACAAAGAAAGTGCACACACAGCTCATATTTATATATAAAAATAATATATTGTGAAAGTTGTTTTTTATATTAATTTAATTGATTTTGTTTTGTTCATTTTATTGATACACAAATTTAAAGGGACATAATACTTACTCATAAGAGAGGAGAGAAATAAAATGACTGTGCCTACACATGCTAGGTGCATGTTCGCTCGCAAGTCACAGGACTAGCATCCTGATTGGCTGCTTAAAGTCCCTTTTTAATGGGATCTGACTACTGAGGAAATTTTGAGGTAAAATATATTTTCTAGTCAGCTTTTCACAGCTGTGCTGCATCACTTTAAAGTGATTCAGTATTTGAGTATCATGTCCCTTTAAACTCAAAATTGCACAGACTTTTTTAAACAGATAGAAAGTAAAAAACATTAAAATGCTTCTTACCTGTATAATACTAGCAGATGTCAAATTGTCAGAAGGAGAGTTGATTCCAGTAGCGGAATCACCTGTATCAATAAGATTTTCTGTTGGGACATTCTCAACCGACTTGATATGTGCAAATTCATTTTGACTTGAGTCAAGAGATACACAGACGTCATATGAGTATGGGAGTGGCAAACTTCCATCACTGAACTGAGAAGGATACCTCAGAGCAACTTGAGGATACAAGTTTCTACTTAAAGTTTCAAAAGCTGTTGTAGTGTTTGCTTGTTTGTATTTAGAAACAACAGTTACAATTACTGTAACAATGAATAAAACAGAAATAACAGCTATGGAAATGACCAGGTAAAAGGTTACATTGGATTGAGCTTCTGAATCTCTGGGCTGGCTGCTAATCTCAGGAGAAATGTGTTGAAATGTTTCTGCCACAACTAACTTTAAAGTAACTGTAGCAGATAGTGATGGTTCACCATTATCCTTTACCATCACCACAACTTTTTGTCTTAAAGAATCTATTTCTGGGAGAGTGTGTGCCAACCTAATTTCTCCTGTGTGCTGCCCAATGATGAAAGACGCCGGTTCTGGGACTTGTAGAAAGTGATACGAGAGCCAAGCATTGTGTCCAGAGTCAGCATCCACTGCAATCACTTTGGTTATTAAATAACCTTTTTCAGATGTGAGGGGAATAAACTCAAATAATGCTGTTTCCTCAGAGTCTGATGAAGGATAAAGAATTTTTGGAGCATTGTCATTCTTATCAATGATACATATCCTGACTGTGGCATCACTGCTTAGAGAAGGAGATCCACTGTCTTTAGCCATTACTTGGAACTGAAATTCTCTTAGTTGTTCATAGTCAAATGAACGCTGCGCATATACAACTCCAGTTGCTGAGTTTATGGAAATATATGAAGATATTGGAATATTATCGATATTGGTGTTAATAACTGAGAATATTATTTTGGCATTCTCATTAACATCAAGATCTGAAACATTTACTCTGTATATTGAAGTTCCAGCTAGGTTATTTTCCATAACATATGTAACATAACTTGTTTTATCAAAAATAGGAGGATTGTCATTTATATCTGATATTGTTAAATGAATTGTTTTGTTTGTGGACATTGGGGGAGATCCTTCATCTTCAGCTTTAATTATAATATTATAATCTGGCGCTTTTTCTCTATCCATATGATTTGTTGTTACAAGCTTGTAATAACCTAGAGAAGATGGTACTAATTTAAAAGGCAAATCATCTGTAACCTGACAGGTTACCTCACCATTTCTTCCTGAGTCCAAATCATGGACATTAATTAATGCTATAAGAGCACCCGGTAAGGAATCCTCTGGAATTGGTGTAGACAAAGATGTAAGTATGATTTCAGGTGCGTTGTCATTGACATCAATAATTTGAATTGAAATCATACAGTGTGCCACTAAACCACCACCATCTTTAGCTTTCACTGTCATCTCATAGCTCTTAGTAACTTCAAAGTCCAGCTCATTTTTTGTTCTAATATCACCTCTTTGAGGATCTAAACTGAAAATGTCCATTGCATTTTTAGCAATGTCATTAAATGAATATGTAATTTCTGCATTTGAACCTTCATCAGCATCAGTAGCATTTAGATGGAGAACAAGGGATCCATTTGGTACATTTTCATTTAAGCTTATTTGATATTTGTCCTGGCTAAACACAGGATAATTATCATTGACATCATGAACTACAATCTTAATCAGAGCAGTCCCAGATTTAACAGATTTTCCTCCATCATATGCGGTTAGAATTAAATTATAGATGCTTTGCTTTTCACGATCTAGGGGTGTTTTTAATACAAGTTCAGGATATTTAATACCATCAGAACTATTTCTTTCCCCCAATTTGAAATTCAGATTGTGGCTGAGTTCATAGCTTTGTACTGAATTAGTTCCAATATCAGGATCTTGTGCATTTCCCAAAACAAAATGTGTACCAGGAGAAGCAAATTCACTAATTTCTAAATCATAGGTATTCTGAGAAAATAATGGTGGATTATCATTTACATCTTGAATTTCTATCTTTACAGGGAACACATTCACTGGATTTTCAACCACAATGTCAAGATTCAGAAAGCAAATCTGCTCTTTTTCACATAATTCTTCTCTGTCTATTCTTTCAGCAACAGATAATATTCCATTTTTTAGATTGATATCAAAATATTGCTTTTTAAGGCGACTCACAATTTGCAATTTCCTATTTAATAATTCTTTACTATCAACACCCAAATCCTTTGCTATATTCCCTATTACAGAACCTTGTTTCATTTCTTCATAAATGGAGTATTTAAGCTGATCTGATACAGCTTCAGAAAGCAAATTAAAAAACAAAAATGCTACTTGCCATGTCATGGTCCTTTGTAAATTCATACTGGATCTTCTTTAGCACATTTGGTAAATTATTCTTTCTTGTCTTGTATATTCAGTTGATTTCTAGTGCTTAATTGCATGGAGGACAGTGAAAATATACTGAGTTTAGCATTACCTTACAATTTCAAGCAGAATATCATTCAGATATTTAGCTCCACTTCTTATTGGTCAACAGCGGCACACTGAGTCTAAAATGCGGAACTGCAATAATATAGGTTTATATTTTACTATATAAAGAAATCATACTTAAAAACACTAATGTATACAATTTTCTTAATAGAAAACTAATTTTAGTTTGGGGCCTTAGAAAGACTTTCACTTTTGTGCTTTATCTGCCAAAAAGTGCAGATAGCACAACTACAAGAATTCAATAAATAATTGTATTTATTATTCACAGATTTAGAAACAGATGTAATACAATAAAGTAAACATTGCACAACTGAAAAAAATAGATATAGATAGATAGATAGATAGATAATGATGATGGATATATAGATAGATAGATAGACAGACAGACACTCTCTAGATTTTTAAAGAATAATCACACTTTATTAGTGCAAAATATGTTAAATTATTATTCTTTAAAAATCCAGAGATTTATGCTTTACCTTGCCAGCAACCTGGTAGAAGATCGTTTAAGTGATAGTGTGCATCCATTTTGGATTACTTTTCCAGGGATGTGGTTTGGATTTTTCATCCTACACTTAAAAAGTTTCATGACTCATTGTCATGTCTTGCTATTGCAAAGTGGGCATAATAGCATTGATTTGTTTTTCCTAAATTTTTAGTTTTTGTTATGTTAGTGTGGGCTGCTTTATCAAGGGTGTTTTTTGTTTTAATCTGCTTGTTCTGTAACATTTTGAAGGCATTTTAATGATCCAATATCTTTCTTCTATTTCATGCTACTAAATCTATGGGGCCGATTTATCAAAGGCTGAATGGCCCCTGATGCCCCTCTTTCCGCTCTTAACACTGCTGCTCTATAACTGGTCCGCTGCCTCTGAGGCTGCGGTCTGCAATCAGCCCGATTCTATACGATCGGGTTGATTGACACCCCCTGCTAGTGGCTGCGACTTGGCAGGGGGCAGCATTGCACAAGCAGTTCACCAGAACTGGTTGTGCAATGCTAAACGCCGACAGTGTATGCTATCGGCATTCAGAGATGCCTGTCGGACAGACAATGATAAATCGGCCCCTAAATCTTTCACTCTTAGGGCTCCATTTACGGAAGTTAGAAAGCAGCAGTCATGAGATAGGTTTATATTTTACTATATAAAGAAATCATACTTAAAAACACAAATGTATACATTTTTCTTAATAGAAAACTAATTTTAATTTGGGGCCTTAGAAAGACTTTCACTTTTGTGTTTTATCTGCCAAAAAGTGCAGATAGCACAACTACAAGAATTCAAAAAAGAATTTTATATATTATTCACAGATTTTGAAACAGATGTAATACAATAAAATAAACATTCCACAACTGAAAAAAGATAGATAAATAGATAGAAAGATAGATAGATAGATAGATAGATGGATAATGATAATGGATGGAAATCGGGATGATTGAAAGCCCCTGCTAGAGGCCAATTGGCCGCCAGTGAACAGGTGGAGGCATTGCACAAGTTTGTTTACCATGTTGAGTAGACATGATTCAACAGTTCATAAATCTACCCCCATTGTGTAGACAAAATTCCCATCAGTATATTTCACCTCTTCCATTCATTACTCCCTGTTTAGTATAATTTTGCTTTATTAGCCCTTTTACTTTTGCTACTTTGTTATATTAGCTGTATATTATTGGATGTATTAATGATTGCTCATTTAGGCTTGTTTGCAATTGAAAAAGATGTTTTTCTCATTGACACTGTTGTAAAAAAAACAATGTATGTCCCTTTTTCTTTGCAGTGCTTAATCAAGTGTGAAGGGGGTAACTAGACACAGTCAGGGGGCCAGTTTGTTTGAATGGAGGCTATGAAACTATAGCTAGTTCTGAGTCTATGTCTGTTTTTGTAAATCTAATATTCTTCTTCTATCCTTGTTCAAATTCTTGCATTTCAGCCTGTATCAGTGAACACCTAAATTACTTACACCTAGATTACGAGTGTTGTGCTAACTGCAGCGGAAGTGCAGTATGTTTTTTGTTAGGCTCCCTCGAGCGTCTTCAGCCTCTAGCCTCACCAGACCTAAAGCATCTAACCTACTTTTATGGGTGTTTGTTGTTCCCAGTTTTGACAATTATAAAATAAGGTTTTTATATATTTGGAAGCTTCGTTTTTCTGCAAAAGTAAGAATAACATGTATATAATGCGCTTTATTTATATGCATAATTTATCAGATTTCTAACCCTTTAAGTACTGTTACATCTGCATTCCTTACAAGAAATATAGAGATGTGTCATTGAAAATGTCTATGTGAAAAATAGTAAACACCTTGTTTACAATATCAAATATGTAAGCTTATGCCTCAATCCTGCAAAATACAATATATGCACATACATACATCCAGTTATGCTATGACATTAAGATGCATCTTATTTGTTTAACAAGAAAGGGGGGGTGATAAATCTGAGGAATTAAATGCATGCAAATAATAGGGTATCTAAAGCCCCAGATGTTATAATAAAACAACATTTGCAACACATCATTTTATATGATAACACATTGAATAAAATCCTCCAAGTAAATCTAGCATGTTTCAGATCAGGTAACTCTCAAGTAAAAAAATCAAATAACATGCACAATGACAAAAAAAACTATTTATAAATTTCCCACATAAGCACAGAATAAGCAAACATGCAAAACAAAAAAAATATACTCATTATACATGATTTTGCAAAGGTGAATCAGATTTGTATGGGTTTCATTCCTTATGTTTCCATTTTACTATATCCTCATGTCTTTTTAAATATAGATGTACAACTGGTCAGAACTTGTAAATGTATACAATTCTTAAATACAGTTCTGTAATGTAGCAAATTATTTTCATTGGTAATTTACAAATTATAGCTTCAAAATAATTTATAAATATAATTTAAAAAAACATACCTGTGTAAGACTGACAGATGCCAATTTGTCATTCAAAGAATCATTCCCAGTATCTAAATCATTGGTATCGATAAGATTATCAGTTGGAACATTCTCAACTGGCTTTATATGTGCAAATTCATTTTGACTTGAGTCAAGTGATACACAGACATCATATGAGTAAGGCAGTGGCAAACTTCCATCACTGAATTGAGAAGGATATCTCAAAGCAACTTGTGGATACATATTTCTACTTAGAGTTTCGAAAGTTGTTGGAGTATTTGATTTCCTATATTTAGAAATAACTGTAGCTATTACTGTCAGGATGAATAAAACAGAAATCACAGCAATGGATATGACCAGGTAAAAGGTCACATTGGATTGAGTTTCTAAATCTTTCGGATGGCTTCTTATTTCAGGAAGAACTTGTTGATATGTTTCTGCCACAACCAACTTTAAAGTAACTGTAGCAGAAAGAGACGGTTCCCCATTGTCCTTTACCAATATCACAACCTTTTGCCTTAAAGAATCTATGTCCTTGAAGGTGCGAGACAACCTAATTTCACCTGTGTGCTGCCTAATGATAAAAGAAGCTGGTTCTGGAACTTGTAAAAAGTGGAAAGAGAGCCAAGCATTGTGTCCAGAGTCAGCATCCACTGCAATCACTTTAGTTATTAAATAACCTTTTTCAGATGAGCGAGGAATAAACTCAAATAAGGCTGTTTCCTCAGTGTCTGGTGATGGGTAAAGAATCTTAGGACCATTGTCATTCTTATCAATGATACATATCTTGACTGTGGAATTACTGCTTAGAGGAGGAGATCCACTATCTTTAGCCGTTACTTGTAATTGAAATTCCCTTAACTGTTCATAGTCAAATGAGCGTTGTGCATAAACAACTCCAGTTGCAGAGTTTATGGAAACATATGAAGCTACTGGAATATTTTCAATATCTGTGTTAAAGATGGAGAATACAATTTTGGCATTCTCGTTAATATCAATATCTGATGCATGCACTCTGTGTATTGAAGTTCCAGCTAAGTTATTTTCCATAACATAGGCCACATAACTTGCTTTATCAAAAATAGGTGAATTGTCATTTACATCAGATATTGTTAACTGAATAGTTTTGTTTGTGAACATTGGAGGTGATCCAGCATCTTCAGCTTTTATTACAATAATATAATCAGCAGTTTTTTCTCTGTCCATAATACTTGTAGTAACTAGTTTGTAATATCCAGGAGATGATGATATTAATTTAAATGGCAATTCATTTTCAACTTGACAAGTCACCTGACCATTTGATCCTGAGTCTATATCATGCACGTTAATTAGTGCTATTAGTGTACCAGGTAAGGAATCCTCTGGAATTGGTGTAGACAACGATGTAAGAATGATTTCAGGTGCATTGTCATTTACATCGATAATCTGAATTGAAATTGTACAATGTACCACTAAACCACCACCATCTTTAGCTTCTACAGACATCTCATAACTCTTTGTAATTTCAAAGTCTAGCTGTCCTTTTGTTCTAATATCACCACTTTGAGAATCTAAAGTGAAAGTTTCCATTGCATTTTTAGCAATGCGGTTGAATGAATATGTAATTTCTGCATTTGAACCATCATCTGCATCAGTAGCCTTTAGATGGAGGACTAGAAAACCATTTGGAACATTCTCCTTTAAGCTTATTTGATACTTGTCCTGGCTAAAAACTGGGTAATTATCATTTACATCATGAATCATAATTCTAATTAGAGCGGTCCCAGATTTTAAAGGTTTTCCACCATCATAAGCAGTTAAAACTAAATTATAGATACTTTGGTTTTCACGATCTAAGGGCTTTATTAAAACAAGTTCTGGATATTTAATTCCATCATTGCTGTCTTTTTCTCTCAATTTAAAATGCAGATTGGGAGTGAGTTCATAGCTTTGTAGTGAATTACTTCCAATATCAGGATCTTGTGCATTGCCCAATAAAAAATGTGCACCAACAGAAGATAATTCACTAATTTCTAAATCATAAGTATTCTTTGAAAAACTTGGTGAATTGTCATTTAGATCTTGAATTTCAATTTTAACATGGAACACATTCACTGGATTTTCAATCACAATTTCAAGATTCAGAAAGCAAATATGTTCTATTTCACAGATTTCTTCTCTGTCTATTCTATCAGCTACATATAACATGCCATCTTCTAATCTGAAATATTGCTTTTTAGTGCGAGAGACAATTTGCAATTTTCTAATTAACAATTCTTTACTATCCAAATTCAAATCCTTTGCCACATTTCCTACAACAGAACCCTGTTTCATTTCTTCATAAATGGAATATTTAAGCTGATCAGAAACAGCTTTACAAAGCAAAGAAGAAAATAAAAATATTACTTGCCAGGCCATTTTCCTGTGTGAATATATACTGAATCTTCCTCAGCACTATTTTTAGATGGTCTTGGGCTCTTGGTGATCCGGACTGCAAAGATGGGAGTTAAAATGTTGCACTGAATTCAGCTCTGCCTAAGGATTCTGAACATTACAAGATTCAGATATTTAGCTCCAATTCCTTATTGGTCAACAGCGGCACACTGAGTCTGAACTGTGGAACTGCAGTCAGATAGTTTCAGTATTTTACAATGTAAAAAAGCGATATTTACACAGAAAAGTATAGATTTGACTGATATATAAAAATAATTAAGGTCTACTGAAAACTGCAAGGATTTAATATGATTAATGACACAAAATAAAGTTGTAAATAAAGAGCATACTATCTAACTTTAAAAAATGATGTGCTAATTATTAACAGGACCCAATTTCAAACTGTTAGAATTGCCTCAAGAGGGTTATCTTGCATTTGATTTTTAAGTGGACTTGTATTGGAAAGCAGAAAGGGAAGCTTAGGAAACTGAGGCCATTGGAGATACCACAGACTTTAAGGCTCACACACCTCATCTGCCCTAAATATTTGTCTTGCAAAGCAAACTGCATAGTATGAAAATGTAATGATGCTATATTTGCTTGGTAAAATTTTTTTAGTTACTATACAAATCTAGTCTGAAAGAAAGTCAGAAACACTGACAGTATGACATTGGTTTCCAATCATTTTATGGTCTTTGATATTTAACAGTTTACTTTTCAGAGCATATAGCTCATTTTAGACTGACCAAATAAGCAAACAATGAAAAATCATGGACAAGTACAAAGTGTATTGGATTTTACTAAATTTACTTTGGATACCCATATGGTCTGAATAAAAAAAAGTAGGCATAGATCTATTTACTTAGTTCACTAGTTTTTTTATATTTAGTTTTTCTTTTTTGGACCATTGAACATTTTTATTGATGCTTATTTGATCATTGCTCTGTTGACTATTGATAAGGCCTTATCTGCAATTCTGCAATTGGTTATTTAACTCTATTTGTTTGTGACCATTCAGAGAATATATACTATCATCTGTATAAATTCACCACAACAATGAATGTCAATGCCTATTTGATAAGGCCTTCTGGTTGGGAATTTTTGTTTTTGTTTTGTCTTTATACTTTTATGTCATCACCCTTTTAACTTTAATATTACTATTAGCCTTTTTCATTACAACTGACATTAACTTTGTATAAAGTCCTTGGGTTTTGGGGATTGCATGTTGAAGGCTTTGTATTAAGAGAGTGAGTGTCACATATGAGGCTGGGCTAATCTACAAGGGTCACCACAAGATAGCTGGCTGAGATTGCAAGTGGAAATGAGGTAATGTGGTGGGATAGGGGTCAGCATGGTTAGGGTTTATCTCACTGGAGGGGCCATGGTTAGGAATATTTACAGAGTGTGGGTTGCTGTGGACGGTTGCAATTAATTTTTATTGCAGTGGGAGAACACAGTTACAATTAACTACAGAAGGGGAATCAAGGTTAGCTTTAATATGTTGTGGAAGGGCTATGGGTATTTTTATGATAAAGGCTATTATGTGGAATTCTGCTGCAGAAATGTACCTGTTTCTGATTTTATTTCACAGCAACTATAAGACTGTGATCTAGCCTATAGTGATTAAACTCCTTGGCTGACAGTAGTACACACACATAAGTTGTTTATTAAACCCAAGGCATGTTTCTTGTTATCAAAGGGTTTACTACTGCTGTGTTGGTCAGGGGCAGCAGTGGCCAAATCACTGCCAATTGTGTTTTAATGTATTTATTTGCACTCAGCAGTGATTTAGCCCCATTGATTGTCAGTAATGTATGCAAGAGTAATGTAACCCCTTGTTTAAAAAGTTACATATGCAGTAAAGATTTAACAACCTGATTGCTGCATTACCAATATTGTGGCCTAATATCTGTGTGTAAATCACTGCCTCTCCCTGTACACATCATGTGAAGGGAATTGATGGAAATGAAGGGGGCACATAGCCTGGTGTTTGCATATTTAAGTTAGCTAGTCAGAATAGAATCATTTTTACAATAGAATAATTTATTTACCAAGTATATTAATAAAAAAAATATAGAAGGAATCATTCATGGTGCAAAAGGTATCGGATGGCAAGGAACAAATGAATAGAATCAGCAGTGTAAAAATGTAATCATCAAATATATTCACAAAAAATGACTAATCTGCATTTTCTCATACCATAAGTGAAATAAGAGAACCATTTATGTTTGCTATTTTAATAGCCTGGGGGGGAAAACTATTCAGAAAACATTTTATCTGAGTTTGTAAACTTCTCAACCTTGGCCTATGATAAAAAGATAGACAATTAAAAAAAAAACAATGACCAGGGTGAGATGAATCAGATAACAATTTACAACTCTCTTATTCATACTTAAAAAGTAAATGTCCTCAAAAGAAATAAGTTGACACCCAATGATTTTTTTTCACAGATCTCACAAGTCGTTGTAGTTTCTCCTTTAATGATAAAGTAGCAGAGCTTATCCAGGTTCAAATAGAGGATGATAAAACTGATTTGATGATGGCTGAATAAAAAACAAATTAATAGTTTTTGAGACACGCCAAATTTTTTAAGTTGCCTTCAGAAGTACAAACGCTGTTGAGGTTTTTTAATTATATTAAAAATACTTATGACTGTCTGTACAAATCTACTTTGTCAAATGTCACTGAGTCAATAAAGAAATATTTAAAAAAATATCGGCTAGATTAGGAGTTTTGC